>CAUYQV010195308.1:0-17639 GCA_963574575.1 Galagoides demidoff
AAAAAAAAAAAGGGGTATATGTGTGTGTTAGTTATAGATATACATGCCGAAGTACCTGACTGCAAAATTATATGCATGCTCACACATAAAATACCTACCGAATTCTAATAGTCATTAATTAATTTTAATTATTTTACTTAAACTTCCCTCTCTATAAAATGACTCCAGAGGACTCAAAGTTGTAGAAAAGAAAACAAGAACTAAGTAGAGTCTCTTTTCCACCTTTTATCCTCATTATACACCTCCCTGGGTGAGAGTGGACACCACCTCAGTCCCTCCCCAGGAACAAGATGACAGGGACACAAAGAGCCCACCTCTAAGTGAAGCAGCTCAACCAGAAAGCAACACAATTCACACACTGTCTAGTCACGGACAGAGTCTACGTCCAGCCCCCTTGGTTGGCAGCTCGCTCCCTTTTGGACATCCCCTGGGATAAACCCATTTCTGAAGGGCAAAAAGGAGGTGGGACTACAGCTACCATGCTTAGCCTGATCACTATTTTTAAAATTGCCCAGCTTGGTCAGGTGCAGTGGCTCAAGCCTTGTAATCCTAGAACTCCAGGAGGCCAAGGTGGAGTTGAGCTCCATCTTGAGCTCAGGAGTTCAAGATCAGCCTGAGCAAGAGTGAGAACCACCTCTCCCCACACCCCCACACACAAAACCTCACTGGGCATTGTGGCATGGGCCTGTAATCCCAGCTACTTGGAGGCTGAGGCAAGAGGATCACTTGAGCCCAAGAGTTTGAGTTTGCTGTGAGCTATGACACCATGGTACTCTACCCAGGGTAACAAAGTGAGATTCTATCTCAAAAAATTAAATTAAATTAAAAAATAAAATGCCCAGCTGGCTAGACAATTCCTCTTGCTGCCAGCCCCCATAACTGAGAAGTCCCATGTCTGGACACCAGAGTTCAGGAGAGGGACTTAGAGGTTACATCTGATTTTCCTTATTCCAAAATTTAAAAATTAAGAACTTTTCCACAGACCTAAATAAATGGGTGAGGCTTAGTCTGCTCTGAAGGACTCAAACTGCAGTCTTCACTTCAGTTCTGAAAGATGATCTGAGTTTATAAATAAGACCATATTCAAATTTTGGGGTTTGTATTTTGTCAGAGTGGGAGAAAAAAAACATCTGTTGATTGCCTTCTACAGTCAGGTGCTATGTTTAGAGTTTTCATATATCTTTTAAAATGCTTCAAAACCTTGCCACACACGTCCTTACATCATCACCCCACCTTTCTGTCCCTGTAATGCCACATGCCTCTCACAGAGAAGCATACAACGTCATTTCAAACCAAAGTCATTCCTATTCTAGGGTTCAGCAAGCATGGGAAGAATTCATTAAAGAATCAGGCAAAAAGAAAAAACATCGCACATCAAAGATACAGAGCAGCAAGGAGGCAGGGAGTGACTGTCCTTGGGAAACACTCAGAATCACCCCCAGGGATTACGCCTAACTTTCTGGGTTTCCTTTTCTTTTCATAAAGACATGATACTCCTGAGCTGAACAGTATCATCTTCATTTCAATAACGTGAGGAAATCAAGACTCAGAGAAGCTCACCCAGGTAGTGAATGTGCAAATTAGGAACCCAGGTCTGTCTGACTCTGAAGTCTATGCTTGTTCCACTGCACACTTTTTTTTTTTTTGAGACACAATCTCACTCAGTCAACCTGGAGTTGAGTGCCATGCCATCATAGCTCACAGCAACCTCAAACTCTTGGGCTTGAGCAATCCTCTTGCATTAGCCTCCCAAGTAGCTGGGACTACAGGCACCTACCACAATACTGACTAGTTTTTCTATTTTTAGTAGAGACAGGGGTCATGCTCTTGCTCAGGCTGGTCTCAAACTCCTGAGCTCAGGCAATCCAACGGCCTCAGCCTCCCAGAGTGCTCACAGGCGTGAGCCACAGGGCCTGGCTGCTGCATACTTTTTAAAATTTGTTGAACACACATCTATATGTGGAATCCATTTTCTCTATTCCTACTTGGAATGGAGAAGAGAATTTTCATCATTTAGAGCACTTTCATGCACTGGGCCCTACACTTACTATATATCTCACTTAAGTGTCATAGACAATTCTGTAAATGCTCCTTGTGATGACACACATTTGGATAGAATTTGGTTTGTAACTGGCTCACATCTTCCACCTGCAGACAGGCTAAAATTCTCATCTTCTTTGAAGAAAGGGGGATGCTGAGCCAGGATGGTGAAGCCAGGCAGAAAAGAGTGAGTAACCTGGTCTTGAGAAGGAGGGAGGCAGAGAGAAGGTACTCTCCAGCCTGAATCACTCCAAAACTGACCAATGAAACAGACATCAATTAACACAGAAATTCTTGGAATCACTTCCACTGTCCAGAAAGTTCCTTCCAATCAAGAAGTAGAGGATCCACACAGACATTTAAGCTACAGCACTCAACTACCACCAGGTGGCGCCAAAGCACAGCCACGACAAGGATGGATTGGGGTAGCACAACTGACTCCAAGGAGTGCAGGCTGGCTTGGATCGTTTCACTCATCTTGCAAATAACATGCCCTGTACTCTAGGCAGTTGAACCTCACTTGTGGCATTATGGTGGCATTTTACTGAATCTGCATTTTTCCAGGAGAAACAAAAGCTAAATAGGTTAGTCATACTTATTTATGTAGCTAATACGAAGTAGAAGAGTTGGGTTTGAACCCAGGTCCTTCCGGTACAAAGGCAATACTTTCTGCTATGCTATACTCTCTCTCTTCTTGTCTGTTCCAAAAGGAATATCTGGCCAGGCATGATGGCTCACACCTGTAATCCTAGCACTCTGGGAGGCCAAGGCGGGTAGGTGCATGAGCTCAGAAGTTCGAGAGCAGTCTGAGCAAGAGTGAAGGGAGGCTAAGGCAAGAAGATTGCTCAGCCCGAGAGTTTGAGGTTGCTGTGAGCTATGATGATGTTACAGCACTCTACCTAGGTGACAGAGTGAGACTCCGTCTCCAAAAAAAAAAAAAAACAAAAGAAATATCTCTCTCTCTTTTTTAAATTAAATCATAGCAGTATACATTAATACTATCACGGGGTACAGTGTACTGTTTCTGTATACAATTTGAAGTACGGTTAACATAGCCTTCATGTCTTTTTCTTAGTTATTGTGTTAAGACATTTATATTCTACAATTAGAGAGATTCACATGTACCCTTATAGGATGAACTGTAGGCATGATCCCACCAATCACCCTCCCTCCACCCACCTTCCACCCTCCCTCTCCTTCCCTCCCTCTCCCCTCTCCTATCTCTCAGGATAGGGGAAATGTCTTAGCTTGGGCTGCTAAAACAGAATAATGATAAATTGGATGGCTTAAACAATAAACATGTACTTCTCACAGTTACAAGTCCAAGACCAGCAAGCCAGACGGGTCAGGTTCTTGGTGAGGACTTGCTTCCCAGTTTACAGGTGGTTGTCTTCCTGCTGTGTCCTCTCATGGTAGAAAGAGAATTAACTAGCTCTCTGGCATCTTCTTATGAGGGGACTAACCCCATTCCTGAGGGCGCCTCTCTCAGGACCTAATCACCCCCCAAAGACCTCATCTCTAAATACCATCACAGTGGGATTTCAAATATAAACATTTGGCAGTTGCAGGGAAGAAGAGGAACTTCTTGGCATTCCCAGTCAAATCTCACTCGGCTCCCTGAGGGAGATAAATTTCACTGTCCTCACTCACTTTTATGGTGGCACATACTTAGAGGTGTGACACCAAGGAGCCTACTGTGGCTGTAGTGGAACTAACATAGACAAAGGACAAAATGGAACGGCCAAGGGGCAAACACCAAAAAATCAGCCCACTGGTTCTCAAACCTTGGCATGCTTAAGAACTACCTGGTGGTTTTGTTAGAACACAAATTTTTGGGCCTCACTCCCAGAGTTTCTGATTTAGTAGGTCTGGAAGGGGCCTAAGAATCTGCATTTCTACAGGCTCTCAAGAGATGCTAGTGCAGGGACCACTCTTGAGAACCGCCATGTGAAGCTGTGCCTCCAGCTTGTCTCTGAGCCAGCATTTCCATTTGGTGCCAAGTCAAAAGTGCTAAAACCTAGACCACCTCTGGATAATCAGCTTCAAACATAAAAATGTTGGCTTGGGAATATTAGGGCTGTATCTAGTTTCAGAATCATCTACTTCCAGCAGGAGAATTCCCCCCACCAGGAAATAGCTGGTGGTGGTCATAAGAAATGCGTACTAAATAAATAGTTTTTACAGTTTCGGAATATGGTAAACGGCTCCTTTCTTTCCTATGACAACAGTAGTTTATAAAATATTGATTGATAGATGTGCAGACTCTAGAGGATCCACTCTAAAATGACACTTCTCTTAGATCCAGTGAATGAATATTTCATATTTGTCTTAGGGACACCAAAAGCCAGTGTAGTTTAACAAAAGAAATGGCAGTGGAGGATGTCACACAGAGAGGCCAGCCATTTAACCTGACACAACTGAACTTGCAACAAGACTCTGCATTCTCCCCTCTAAAACAGAAATGAGTTATAATTACTCTGGGAAAGCAATTATTCCTTAGCTGTAAGACTCCACCGCAGGTTTCAGTTCCAAAATACCTCCATAAAAAATAAAAATGCAGAGTTTCCCAATTACGAGACTCCTGAGAGAAGAAGGTAAAAATTAACGATCATTTAGATCATTTTTTACTGTACTGTCCCAACTAGTAACTTCTACCTGTGCTGTCCACAGGTGACTTGCCACATGTGGCTGTTTATATGCAAATTTAAATTAATTAAAAGAACATAAAAAACTTAGTTCCAGTTCCTGAACAAGGATATCTCAAGTACTTAGCAGCTTGTGACTAGGGCAGCTATGGAACATTTGCATCATTGAACAAAATTCTCCCTGATCTATTTCTTCAAACAGCTCTTTCCAGAACAGGTTAAATTCTTACAAGGCACTGCTTAAATAAAGCAACCACATTGGCTCTGCTCAAATGACAACAGAGATTCAACTGTTACTGCAGGCTCACCTCACTTCAGTAAGCCAAGAAACCAGGCAGAAAGCTGGAAATAAAAAACCACTCAGGCTTGGGAGCCAATCTTGCCTCCACCACTTCCCAGAAGTGAGAACTTAGCCCTCACTGGACCTCTTCAGCTTCCCTGTAGGTGGTGTGGTGGGGAGGATGGAGCTGGGAGCACAGTGGGGAAACAGAGCAGGCTTGGGTAACTGGCTTAAGTGTCCATTGATAGGATCCCTTCATGATCTTCCCTCTCCTAAAATGAAACCCACGGGAGCTAAAAACAAGATACACTAACGTCTCCCTTTTTGTCCAAACCCTCCACACCGCTACACTCTTCTCAGTTTATCAGTTGGCTAAGGCTGAGTTTGGGGGTTGTTTTAATTTCCATCAGACTTATTCTCTTGGAAAGTAGCATAGTATAAAACAATGAAACATCTAAGTCTCAACTGTAGTTATTACCCAATTCAACGGGCACAAATCACTCTGTCAAACTGTTAGAAAAGTTTCTAAACATTGGGCAGCGCCTGTGGTTCAAAGGAGTAGGGCGCCGGCCCCATATGCCAGAGGTGGCGGGTTCAAACCCAGCCCTGGCTAAAAACTGCAAAATAAAAAAAAGTTTCTAAACATTCCAAACTTCTACGCTCATCTCCATGAAAGCCAGCACCAGTTCCAGGGCCACACTATGAATGGCCCTGCCCCACAGTCTCTCTTTTCATTTGACACTCTGAAGTGTTGTTTTGTCTTACAGTTTTATAAATCTATTCCTTTTTTGTTTTACATACTCAGTATTCTGGGCCAAAACATCTGTGTGAGAACAGTGCCCAGAGAAAAAACCCAGAGATGTTCATAGGGTCTTCTTTCAGTATTCTGCAGAGTCCTGATCAGCTCATGGCTGTAAGGAAACTAACCAAAATCAGGGAACAAAAGTCTAAAAGATTAGTGAGAACAGTTTTTGGTGTTCACAAGGGCTGGAAACAGGGCCTGAGAGTGAGGAATAATAGAGCCCTAGACTGAGCTCTGCTCTGAAATCTTCCAACCAATCATAAAAGCAACACTGAAAAGAACCGCTATTTCCAAATAATTTAACTATATCCTAGAACAAAGTGCAGAAGATTTAAAGAATACAAAATATCCAGTTCTTAATAAGGTAAAACTTACAATGGCTGGCATCCAACCAAAGATTTATAGACATGCTTCAAGAAGGCAAGAAAACACAACCCCGAGTGAAGAGAATAATCAATCTGTGGGAACCAACCCAGATCTGACAGATCCTGGAATTAGCAGAGAAGGACATTAAAAGATATTGTTACTGTATTCCGTATGCCTAAAATGTCAAAGAGCAACATGGAGGATATTAAGAAGGCGCAAATTGAACTGCTAGAGATGGAAACTAAAATGTCTGAGATGAAAACTACATTAGACAGAATTAATGGCAGATTATACATTACAGGAGAGAAGATTAGTGAATTAAAAAATATAGCAATAGGCTCAGCGCCTGTGGCTCAATTGGCTAAGGCGCCAGCCACATACACCTAAGGTGGTAGGTTCGAATCCAGCCTTGGCCCGCCAAACAACAATGATGGCTGCAACCAAAAAATAGCCAGGCACTGTGGCGGGTGCCTGTGGTCCCAGCAACTTGGGAGGCAGAGGCAGGAGACTCACTTGAGCCCAGGAGTTGAAGGTTGCTGTGAGCTATGATGTCACCCAGGGTGACAGCTTGAGGCTCTGTCTAAAAAAAAAAAGATATAGCAATAGGAAATGTCCAAAATGAAACAAGTGAATAATTTTTATTTCAAATTAATTTGAGGGTACAAATTTTTAGGTTACATTATTTTCAATTCTAAGGTATAGTTCAAGTTGTAGTTGGGCCTTTCACCCAGGGAGTGTGCTGAACACCCCCGCACATTGTATGCATGAGATAAGCTCCCACCAATTGCCCTCCCTCCCCTCCTTTCTCCTCCCCCTTGCTGGACTATGTTTGTTTTTCATCATTCATGTAGGTGTGTTGTTATTTATTAGAGTCATATTAGTATTGAGTACATTGGATATTTATTTTTCTATTCTTGAGATACTTTACTAAAAAGAAGATGTTTAAACTCCATCCAGGCCAACATAAAAGATGTAAAGTCTCTATCTTTTCTTATGGTTGAACATCACTCCATGGTATGCATATGCCACAGTTTGTTAATCCATTCCTGGGTTGATGGGCACCTGGGCTGCTTCCACAACTTGACAATTGTGAATTGAGCTGCAATAAACATTCTGGTACAAATATCTCTATGGTAAAATAATTTTTGTTCTTTTGTGTAGATACCTAGTAATGGGATTGCAGGATCAAATGGAAGGTTAACTTTTAGTTCTTTAAGAATTCTCCATACTTCCTTCCATAAAGGTTGCATTAGTTTGCAATCCCACCAACAGTGTAGAAGTGCTCCTTTCTCTCCACATCCATGCCAACATCTGCAGATTTAGGACTTTGTGATGTGGGCTAGTCAAGTGAATACTTTTTAACAATAATGAAAAGAACATAAATGAGCTATAAGACAACTTCAAGAAGCCTAAGATGGGGTAATTAGATGGTATAAAGTGGGAGTGGGGGATTAGTGGCCATGAAATGCTAAGAAATAATGGCCCCAAGCATTCCAGATTAGATGAAGACTACAAACCCACAGATCCAAGAAGCTCAACAAACTCCCAAGCCCAAGAAACGTGAAAAGTACACCAAGGGGCATCATAATCAAATTTCTCAAAATCAATGATAAAAAGAAAATCTTAAAAGTAGAGGAAAAGGATAGGTGCGGTGGCTCATGCCTATAATCCTAGCATTCTGGGAGGCCAAGGCAGGTGGACAGATTGAGCTCACGAGTTCAGGACCAACTTGAGCAAAAGCAGGACCCCATCTCTACTAAAAATAGAAAAACTGAGGCAAGAGGATCGCTTCAGCCCAAGTTGGAGGGGCTATGACACCACAACACTCTACCCAGGGTGACACATTGAGACTCTGACTGGAAAAAAACAAAGTAGAGGAGAAAAATATATTACATATGGAGAAACAAAGATAAAGATAACATCAAATTTCTCACTGAAAACAAAATGAGAAAATAGTGGAACATCGTTAAAGAACTCAAAGAAAAAAACTATTAACTTAGACTTCTGTACCCAGCAAAAGATCTTTTAAAACCAAGAGGAATAAAGATTAATTCAGACATACAAAATTTGAAAGAATTCACCACCAGGATCAGAGGAGCCACAGTGGAGGTCACAATGGAAGATACTGAAGGGATGGTGCCGTTTACCTGTTTGGAGATGAAGGGCGGGGGTGACAAGGCACAAGGTGACAGATAGGCGGGGAAGCACATGGGACCACAGACCAGGCAGGAGATGACAGCAGTGACCCACATAAGACACAGAGGGTCTGTCCAAAGCAGGATCTCTGGGGCCCTGCTGGCATCTAGCATACCAGTGGTGACCACTGCAGGGGCTGCTGCAAGTGTGGAGGGGCACGGTTACCCCATAGTCCTGACCACAGGGAATGGCCTGCACCCTCTGGCCTGGTGTTGGATTTGCCAGACTCGAAGTCTGGTTAGTGCCCTGGAAGAGCATCAGGTCCTTGAAAACACTGGAGCTACCCCCAGCCTTAGTACTACCATAAGAATGTGGCAGCCCCCCGTGGTAAGAGTTCTTTTCCCTATTAAACTTAAACTGCCAGAAAGGTTATGTTGGTTTTGAGTCACCAAGTCAACAGGATCTTATGTAGCAGATGGTTACGAAGACTATGGAGCCAAGAGGGAAAAGGCATTTGATACACTTCTAAGTGGGAAGCTGGGCATAAAGACAAACGTGCACTATGATGGTGAGTAGGCAAAAACATTATCTGTGTAGGTACAGCTGAGTTTGTATTGTTTTCTTTCTTTTTTTTTAATTTTTGAGACAGAATGACACTTTGTCACCCTGGGCTAGAGTGCAGTGGCATCATCATAGCTCACTGTGACCTCAAACTCCTGGGTTCAAGCAATCCTCCCGTCTCAGCCTTCCAAGTAGCTGAGACTAAGGCACCTAGCACCACACCTACCTAATTTTTCTATTTTCAGTAATGAGTCTAAAAAATAAAAGCTTCACTGATAATTTCTTACCATTAAGTGAACTCTGGTTAAAAAGATTTAGGAACTAGAGACTTTATATACACTGTCTAACATAGTAGCCACTAAATACATATAGCTATTTAAATTTAAGCCTTAATTAGAACAAACTAAAATTAAAAATGCAGTTTCCTCAGCCACACTAGCTACACTTCAAGTGCTCAAGGGCCACAGGTGGCCAGTGGCTGCTGAATTAGATGGTGGAGGCATAGTGTGCAGGGCTGAAGTCCAGATGAAAGCCAAGAAGGCCAAGAGCAGGGACACAGCCAGGCTCCCAGCCAACGGCATCAAACCCCGGGCTGCTCATCATGATGTGCAGATCTCAGGAATCAGGATTTCTGCAGAGGGAGTCCGTGACTGACACACGTACAGGGTGAAAACTGCGGGATGCGGTGGCAAGCACACGTGCTGTGGGTCACCTGCACCTGAACTTGAACCCCATTTCCCCACACACTGGCTGTGCAAGCACTAAGACTTCAAGTCTTCTTTTGTAGAACAAGTGTGGTTGGGGGGCAAGGGAAGGGTGTGAGAAAACAGAGCAGATAAATACTCCACAAACAGTGGCTCATGACAACAGGCCTCACAGGCACAGAGCGCAAACCGTGGATGTGAACAAAACTGTTGGTGAAAGGAGACAAGACAAGGAGGGAAGAAAGAGGGGAGGAAAAGGCAAGGAGGACGCTGCAGGGGCCAGAGAGAGGGCAGAAGTTCAAGAGGACACGTAAGAGACAGTGGGAGGAAGGGAGACTCCCACAAGGTGAGAGAGCCATGGAGACCCAAGGGGCACCTTCCTAGCTGGGACAGGGTTCTGAACATGACAAGAGGTCTCGCTCCCCGAGCCCAGCACTCTGCTCCGAGATGAGGCACCGCGGGGCAGCAGCAGCACATGAAATGGAGTGTGGTGCCTGGTGTCTCAGCACTGCTTGTTCTCTCCCTAGAGGTGAGGGGATGGGACACCTTGGGCACCACCAGGTATCACTCTTGGTCTGGGATTATTGAGAGGAAAAGGTGTGTGCGCAAAGGTGCTGGGGATGCAGACATGGCCACATAAGGGTGCAGGTGACAGCAAAGCTACCTTCTATGTACTGCTGCAACTGCCCATCCCCCTCCAGGCTCTATTCATGGGACAGGCACAGGGGATCTGACGTTCTCCTGCTGTCAGGGAATTCCTCGCCTCTGATGGGACTAAGAAAGTTTGACCCGGGAAGCTAAGTCCGGGGCCAGCCCCAGTACACCAGCAAAACTGGGTCTGGTAGAGATAAACACAAGACGCTTCGATGACACACCAAGTGACAGTCACTCTCTGCCCTGTGTGGCCCTCTGCCTAGCCCTGGTCTATTTTGGTTGTTTCCTGCTCTCTCCCTCGCCCACCGATTTCCTTTGGTATCTGCCTACTCTTCCTTTCTCACATTCTTGGTCTTCAGCTTTTTTTCCTTAGACCCAGCTGACTCATTCAGCTCACACACAAATGCCGAATACATTCTGAAATACAGTAGAACCTCTGTAAGTTGACCACCCAAGGGACTGTAACAAACTGGGCAACATAAGGAACTAGGCCTACTGTACTGAACATCTGGTGCATGTCAGTCTATGAAAATCAGGCCAACTTAAGTAGGTGGTCTATGGGAGGCTCTACTTTAATAGGCCAATTAAAGGAAGTGTGCATTCTGTACTGGCTCAGAATGCAGGGATCAGAGGAACAAATCTCCGATCAAAGCCCTTGGTCTATTCCTCTCCTGTGGGTGCACCCACTATTGAATTCTGCCTCCCCTTTCCCCCATCCCAGTCCACTATCCTGAGGATATCAGAACCCTGACTTTGCTATCACACAACCCCAAGGTAGCAGCCTAAAAAGTCAAAGCAAGATCCCGTGCCCAGAGGTTCCTGTCTTGGCAAATATTCTCTCTAAGCACAAGTAATTTAACACTGCAGCTAAGAACAAGGGCTATGGATTCATGCAGTCTTGGGTTCAAGTGCGGACCACACCACGTACAGTGGCATAACCAACCACAAACTAAACTCTCCAACCCTCTACCTATACGTTTGTGAATTGAGGGTAATAATAATGTGGAATTCACTGGGTTATTACAAGGATTCAGCGAGCCACTGTGGGCTGAGGGTTATGCGGTGCTGGGCCCACAGAAGGCTATCATGGAAAGGTCACCTATAAGTCACCTATACATGTCATGATGGCCATTTCAAGGAAGCAACCGCTCCTGCAAGAAAGATCACCCTCCCTCAGACTTAACTAATTCCAAGTGTGAGCATTTTTAGAAGCTGGGTGGACGAGCTTGTTTACAAATCAACTGAAAAGGTAAAGCATTTAGGAAGGAGTATTCAGACTCCGTAAGAAAAACAAAATAGTTGAAAAGAACCTTCCAGGACTTAGATGTCCCCTTGCTGGTGGGCCCGTTCCCAACCCTAGGAATAAACTCTGTTCCACGCTGCAAGGCTTAGTCTAATTGTTTCATGTACCTCAAGCAGCAAACAGCACTTTGGAGTATTCTAGATACAGGCTCTTCACGAACTCAGACAGACTTCCCCTGACTGGGTCTCAGTGAATGAGACTTCACCATGAAACCTTCGCAGTCTCTAACAGGCACAGACACCTGGTCTTTGGAAGGTGGGATGAGCAGTGGTCGATGTTCTTGGTTTCACTGTTCCTTTCCCCACTCAGGAATGGTAGATCACAGCGCACCCTCACCCAGTCACACAGCAATTAATTCCTGGCCTTGATTCACATATCTCAGCGGTTTCCCCCAAGCGGACCCAGTCTGGCCCTTATAGCCTTCTGGGAAGGCAATGAGGTCTCTCTTATCTAGTCCATCATTTCCCAACTTGTATAGTCGAAAGGTAATAGAGACCATGACGTTGACATTGACATGGCAAATAGGTGTCACCTGGCTCCAGGATGGAATTTTAGTCTTCACCAAGTGAACAGTTATTAGACCTAAAACTGCCTCAGGGAGGATAGAGGACTTGCCTACTTTCTCCCTCCATAGTCGATTCCAGAAGGTGCCAAAGAAAACACCACTCGACCCCACAGGTCAGCACACTGTTCCTTCCTCAAGATGCCAGCCTCTCCTTACATGGGCCACTTGACACTGCTGGCCTCTCAAGTGGCCTCTCCTCCCTCTCCAGGGTGTGCCAACAGCTTCCTGGGAGTGTCCAGTTGGGGGTACAACCACCCAGGTGGCAGAGACTGCAGGAGGCGTGGGCAGACCCACAGCACACATCTCCATGGCCACCATGGTCCAAGGAGCACGTCGAGAAAGAAAGGAACATTAACCAACCACACGAATGCCACACGCGGCACCCTGCGTGCTCACCTCCGGGACCAGCACCAAGAAAATGAGCCAGCAGAGGGGGAGGGAAGGTGCACGCACGGAGACATTCACCAGGGCTACATGGAGTAACTCCCAGACCCAGAACGACTGGGCGCAACTCAGTTGACTACCGTGTTAACTATTAAAATCAAAATGACTGTGAATTTGTGACATAATGTTAAATCAAAGAGGGTACAACATTGTTTATATACTATGATCATGACTCTTAAAAAATGTGCTGTAATGCTAATAGAACAGGTTTCCGTCTTTAAAATTTGCTTTATGGTTGTCATATTGTCCTCGCAGCTGAAACTGAAGTAAATATCTCTGCTTCTTGTCAGCAGGGGGGGAAGTGTGCATATCCATGCAGGGCAGCGGTTCTCAACCTGTGGATCTCGACCTCTCTATAACAATGAAAACACATCCTGCATATCAGATATTTACATTACAATTCATAACAGCAGCAAAACTACAGTTATGAAGTAGCAACAAAAATAATTTTATGGTTGGGGGTCACCACAACATAAGGAACTGTATTAAAGGGTTGCGGCATTAGGAGGCATAGGAAGGTTGAGAAAGACTGGTATAAGGGAAACTGCCACAGTGTCGTCGAGAACCACACGCAGGTACAGGTCTGTCTGAGTGTTGGTGGAAAATCTCATAGCCTTTCTGAACACAAAGGATATGAGGCCATCTCTCATTTCCAGCCCTATCTCCCTTGGGAGCCTGTCGCCAGGACAGTGGTTTTTCTGTCTGCCCCTCAGACTAGAGCCGTGGCCTCCAAAACCATTTAGCGGCAGTCTAGAATTACTCCTCAGACTCCCACAGCTTGTGACGCAGTCACTGCCCCTTTTGTTTCCATGTCGATCACCTCAGTGTATAGGACAAGGACCAGGAAGCTGGTACCTCTGGCATATTACCCTGTTTGTTGTCTATGTAAGTAACAAGCTATCTGAACCTAAAAGTGGCTTGTTGTATCTTTACCAAACTAATAAGGCCTTGGTTTGCCTTGTGTGTGCAAGCCTGACAGTATCCCAACATTATGTTTTAATGAAGTACCAATGAACCCAAGAAGTGTGTGTGCGCATTCATAAAATCTAGCTTTCAGTGTCATATACATATATGGTGTTTTAAGCTAGATTATGCTTATGAATGAAATAGAAAAATAAGAAAACATGCATACACATATGTACTCAGAAATATGCTAACCAGGCTTCTCTTTAAATAATCAAAATATGGGCTTGGCGCCCGTGGCTCAAGTGGCTAAGGTGGCAGGTTCGAATCCAGCCCGGGCCCGCCAAACAACAATGATGGCTGCAACCAAAAAAAAAAAAAAAAAAAGCCAGGCATTGTGGCAGGTGCCCGTGGTCCCAGCTACTTGGGAGGCGGAGGCAGGAGACTCACTTGAGCCCATGAGTTGGAGGTTGCTGTGAGCTGTGATGCCACAGCACTCTACCCAGGGGGACAGCTTGAGGCTCTGTCTCAAAAAAAAAAAATCAAAATATGGAAAAGAACAAAGAAAATGCCCTTCTTTTGGCTTGGCTGAGTGGAAACAAATCAGAGGAGAGAGAACCAGAAAAATGGAGAAGTGTAAGGTAAGCCTGCATTCAGGGAGTCTGGATTCTGGCACCAGGTCTACTGCCAGGCTTTAAACCTTGAGAAATTCTCTTCCCTTCTCTGCCCCCATTTTCTCTTCTAAAAGCTACGGATGGACAGATGGAGTGAGCCCCGGCCCCCAGCCATGCTGTCTCCATGGCGCAGAGGCTCACAGAGACACACTCGAGAGCCTGCAGAGCCAGAGCACAAACAACCCGGGTGCCTCCCTCTTCTGCTGAAAGACAAGTTAAAGGGCAGCAATAAGTTAACTGGACAAAGGCAAATCACTTCTAGTGTCCCTCTGAAACTGCTCAGGCACACGCCTGGTCTCCAACACCCCCACTGTTCCCTGTAAATGGAGGGGAAACAGGACGCTCAAACAGCAGGAGTGTGTGCAGGCCCCAGGGCACACAGCAATGAGAGTCCCAGTCCTTGTTCCTTCAGCAACTCTGTTTCAGGGCCCTGTTCCCTAGCACTGCGCCAGTGTGGTTCACAGTCTCCATGATAACACTAAAAAGAGAGCAGAGGCTCGGTGCCTGTAGCTCAAGCAGCTAAGGCGCCAGCCACATACACCAGAGCTGGCTGCCAAACAACGACAACTACAAACAAAAAAAATAGCCGGTCTCAGCACCTGTGGCTCAAGCGGCTAAGATGTCAGCCACATACACCTAAGGTGGCTGGTTCAAATCCAGCCTGGGCCAGCCAAAACAACAATGACGGCTGCAACCAAAAAATAGCCGGGCATTGTAGTGGGTGCCTGTGGTCCCAGCTACTTGGGAGGCTGAGGCAAGAGAATTGCTTGAGCCCAGGAGTTGGAGGTTGCTGTGAGCTGTGATGCCAGGGCACTCTACCCAGGGGGACAGCTTGAGGCTCTGTTTCCAAAAAAAAAAAAAAAAATAGCTGGGTGTTGTGGTGGGCGCCTATGGTCCTAGCTACTTGGGAGACTGAGGCAAGAGAATCGCTTAAGCCCAGGAGTTGGAGGTTGCTATGAGCTGTGATGCCACAGCACTCTACCCAGGGTGAAAGCTTGAGGCTCTGTCTCCAAAAAAAAAAAAAAAAAGAGAGCAGACTATGCCAAGTTCAAGAGAAAAGTGTCCTCCTTGCCAGGGGAACAGGGAAGTCTTCCTAGAAAAGAAGGCATCCGAGTGGGTTTTAAGGCTGAATAGAATTTAAATGTTTAAACTGTGATCAGAGTCATGGACGTGGAAAAGAGAAATTGATGGGAAGTAGGTAAGTGGCAAGACAAGAACCAGACCAAAAAGGCCTTAAATGCCAGACCAAGCAAAAACCGAAACCAGCTCTTCCTTAAGTGATGATGATGCTTGTCACAATTTGAAGGAAGATCAACTCATCCCATTAAGGAGTAGACAGCTACTCAAGCAGATGCAGGTGGAATCAAGTGGCTCATCTACAATGGACTGCATGTTCATGTCCTCCTAAAATTTATGTTGAAATCCTAACCTCCGAGATGATAGTATTAGGAGGTGGGGCCTTTAGGAAGGGATTAGGTCATGACAGCACAGCCTTCAATGGGATTAGTGCCCTTAAGAGACTCCTGAGAGCTCCCTTCCCTGTTCTACCACGTGAGGACACAGAGAGAAGACGGCCATCTGTGAACCAGCCCTCACCAGACACCAAATCTGCCAGCACCCTCATCTTGAACTTTCAGCCTCTAGAACAGTGAGAAATAAATGTCTGCTGTTGATAAGCCACTCCTTCTATAGTACTTTGTTACAGCAGCCCAAAGAGACTAATACATTCATCAACAGGTTTTTCTTATAGAACAGCTTCCCCAGTTCAAATGGTAATTGCTTGAAGTGAAAAGTGGCCTCTACTTAATATTTACTTTCTTTTCCCTGGAAAACAGAGCAAATATTGAAAAACAGTTGTAGGATTCAAGGTCAAAGATAAATGTTAAAAGAGGATGTGATCACAATTCTCATGAAGATAAAACATAAGCATGTGTCAAAGATTTTATTTTACTCATCATTTAATGAGGAAACCAATAAGATGTTACAACTGGGAAAATGCAAAGAACCACACGCACATAGGCCATCAGGAATGTTGAAATAAATTTGCTCATAATAGATGAAAAACTGGTCAGTCTCCATAGGGCAACAATCAACTGCATCTCTAACCAGCCACGGTTTGCACTGCTATGACAAGAGTCGTGTGTGTTACCATTATTGATATTCTACAAATAACAAGAGTGTAACGCAGCTCCAAGGAAAGGCCCAGAGACTGAGAGGATCAGATTACCACACCACTCCAGATTTTCACTGAAGACACTCACTAGGTTTTCTGATACCCCCCAAAGGCTTTCCCAATTTTTCTAACAAAGGTTAATACTGATTGATGTACAAACCATAACTGTCCGACTTTTTTAGGGAAACTGCAGTGAGGACTGAAGTGTGAGGTTTAGAACACAGGCATATGCCTGGGCCACTGAGGCTCAGGAGGTTAGGAAGCAGGTCTGTGTCCACTGGGTAACTTTCTACTAGAATCAGAAGATGTCTGACTGTGCAGCACCAGCTGTGAGCACACTCCTCTTCTTCCTCCTCCCTCAGGAGGCTTCTACAATGAGGCAGCTGGCGCTAAACCAGTGGTGCTCATGCCCGACCGCACTCTGGAAGTATCTGAGCAGCTCTGAAAAAATACACTTGCCCCACTCTAGAAATTCCACCCCTAGAGCTTCAGATTCTGTTGGTTGGGGTGGGGGTGGGCAGCTCTGGTTTTTTAAATCTCCCCAGGTGATTCTAATGAGCAGCCAGGCTTGCAAACCACCAGGCCAGATGGTTAAGAAAGACCACTTTGTCCCTGACACTCTGTGACTTTGCTGTAACACTTCCTTCTCACTGAGCGCTGCTAGCCATGGTACAAAATTGGAGCATATCAGCAGGAAATTTTCCAAAAATGCTCCTCAAAATTAATCTTTGGTAGAAAGCAGTAAACAAGCACAATTCATGATTTGGTCATACTTGGCAAACATCTTACAATGTGACAGAATCTTCCACTGGGCGCAGTTGCCATCAATACAATCAGTCTCCTGATGTACTGCTTTAATCAAAACATGTGTCCCAGAGTGGAGATGCCCACGAGTGAGAGCTAACAGGCACCAGCACACATGTGGTGTGCACACACTCACACCTCATGCTCATATAACAGCCTCCAAATCAAAGATGGGGGAGGTCAAAGGTATAAGTGGCCCATCTCACACTGGGGTAACAGACTGATAAATCACTTTTGGTAGCCTGGTTCCCACAGTGGAGGAGGTATCTGACAACAGGGCAGACGTGGCAAATCTTAGAGCTTCCCCCAATCTTCTGAGACCTCTGCTATTCATTACAAACTTGATATTATTAGGGTGTCCTCGGAACCTACCTGACTTATCACCAAAGTCACAGGCAATCTTTGGTACTTTGTGATAAGTCACCTTACTCTGACTGGCCTTGTGTTGATGGTAAGAAATTCTGCTTTAGGCTTGGCACCTGTGGCTCAAGTGGCTAAGGCGTCAGCCACATACACCTAAGGTGGTGGGTTTGAATCCAGCCCGGGCCCACCAAACAACAATGATGGCTGCAATCAAAAAATAGC
>CAUYQV010195311.1:0-14075 GCA_963574575.1 Galagoides demidoff
GGAAGGGGAAAGGGAAGGGCAAGGAAGGGAAGGGGAAGGGAAGGGGAAGGGAAGGGGACGGGAAGGGGAAGGAAGGGAAGGGAAGGGGAAGGGAAGGAAAGGGACGGGGAAGGAAGGGAAGGGAAGGGGAAGGGAAGGGAAGGGGAAGGGAAGGAGAAGGGAAGGGAAGGAAAGGGAAGGGGAAGGAAGGGAAAGGAAGGGAAGGGAAGGGAAGGGAAGGAAATGGAAGGGGAAGGAAGGGAAGGGGAAGGGAAGGGGAAGGGAAGGGGAAAGGAAGGGAAGGGGAAAGGAAGGGAAGGGGAAAGGAAGGGAAGGGGAAAGGAAGGGAAGGGGAAAGGAAGGGAAGGGAAGGGGAAGGAAGGGAAGGGGAAGGGAAGGAAAGGGAAGGGGAAGGAAGGGAAAGGAAGGGAAGGGAAGGGAAGGAAAGGGAAGGGGAAGGAAGGGAAGGGGAAAGGAAGGGAAGGGAAGGGAAGGGGAAGGGGGAGGGAAGGGAAGGATGTGTCAAGATGAGTGTGCCAGTGATGCTGATCCTTTCTGGTTTAGACCTTGAATGACAGAGGATTCCCAGTCAGGCACTGCAGACTGGGCCAAGGGGGTAGCAAATGTAGATCCATTCTTTTCCTGACTGACACCCAAAGTAGGTCTTCATGCATTGTAAAGGGCTTCTGTTCCTTTTCCTTTTGGCTGACATAGTCTCGTGATCACATTCTATTTTCAGTTTTCTGAATCCCAACAGTAAAATACAAACAAATGATGACCAAATAAAATATCAACTTGGGCTTGGTGCCTGTAACACAGTAGTTACAACGCCAGCCACATACATGGGAGTTGGTGGGTTCGAATCCAGCTGGGGTCTGCCAGACAACAATGACAATATCTGTTTGTTTTCATCCTGCCTATTTTTTTTAAAGTCTATTGGATATAGTATAAATGTGTCAATCACAAAAATGAAGTATATACCCAGATGTGAGTTTTCGATCTTAATGCCCACAACAGTGTATTGTCTCTTCATGGGAAGTTGCCTGGCATAGATATGTAGTGGATCCTGAGACTTCTGAATATTCTTCTGGCTTCCCCGACTCAGAAACACTGTGAACTGTGTATCTCCTTGTAAACTCTTGGAGTGCTTGTGCGAGTGCCGGGCAGTTACTTCTTGTCTTCAGCATGCTCTTTTATCTTAACAAATTGGTCCTGGGTCATTTACTGAGCATACTTAACTAAGGGAATTTAGTTCTGTGACTACAGTGAGTAACCAGGGCTTGGGAAATTTGATTTCTTTGAAAATGTATTTTTATAAATGAAGACGGTGAGCACTGTGTTTTGGTGGGGCCTCTTAGAAAATGAAAATAACCTCTGTCAGTGGATTCCTCTCAGCCATGACTCTCCCTGGAGTCAGTGGTCTTTGTCATTTAGAAGAGGAAAATCATTCTTTGCCCTAATGAGCATGGATGAGTCTGCTCACTTTTTAAATAATGTCATGGAAATGTATAAAACACCTTCATACGTATCTCAGTCAACTAAGTGGCAATCTCACCACTATCAACCAGATGGAGTTTGAGCATGTCTTCTGAGGTCCAGTGCTTCACTGGGCCTGTTTTGCTTTTACTGCTGCTATCTGGTGTGCTTGGTGGAGATGATGAGGCATTTGAGCTCTTCTCTCTTATGAATATTTTATTGATCCCTACCCTGGGCACTGGGAACAACCAACTGGGTGGACTGGAGGGCCCGGAGGGTACTGGGGCTGCTCAGCTCCTGGTTTTCTGGATGGTGCACAGAGAGTCTCCACCTACCTGATGACAAGAGTGGGGTGGGAGAAGAGACTGACCTGCAAGTGACCCTGTACCAGCTCTCAGCATGATGAGAGATGGACATGAGGTCCCTGGATCATCCCTAGCCTTTCTCTTGGGATGAGAAACTTTTGTGGGAACAGGACCAGCCTCAGGAATGGGCTGTTCTTTGCTTAACCCTCAGAAGCCACGGGGCTGTGGAAAACCCTTCCAACTTCTTTGACAGGTGAACTTGATTGTGTTTATTTTGTTGAATTGTCTGGAGGCATTCCCAGATGCAGTCAGGTCAGTGACAATTAAAAGTAGACTTTGTTTCCCAGTCAAAGCAACACAACACAACACAAAACATGGAACTAACAAAACAACAACAAAGAGAAACACAAACAATCCCCCCCCCAACCCAGAAACAATAACAACAAAAAGCAGAATGAGCTTGGTTGGTGAAGGTGTGTGTATTCGTTTTTCTTTGTGTGTGTTGAGCGGGGGCAGTTTTCAAGGTACCTAGTTTTGGGTCCAGCAATATCACTTCCAGTGAGAGAGATGGACACTGGAAACACATGATTGTAGTAACTGTATAAGAAGCAGAGGACAGAATTGATGACTCTATACTGAGCCTTAGAGTTAAAGCATTCTGTAACAGTCATACTCTTATTTGACAATGTGAATGTTACTTTCTTTGCATTACTGTTATTATTATTGCTTAATACTTCATTGCAGCAATCATCTGATTTATTTTCTGAATGTATTTATCTTCATTTATTCTTCATGAGGTTTTTATTTGTAGACCTTATCTTAAACATTGTTATTGTTGGTAAATTTTAAGTCTTTTTAATTCTGTGAAGGCAAAAAGTGGAAACCTAATTATCACATGTATATGTAAAAATAATAATTAACAAAAAAAAAAAAAGAAGCAGAGGACAGAGGACACCAATCAACAACCTCTGCAGCCGCCGTCCCAGAAAAGCAAACCCCAACCTGTCCAGCGAAAGTCCAGGAAACCCCATGGCCTGGATAGCAACTGGTCTAGAATGGTCAAGATGAGCTCGAAATCCATGGCAAATGCTATCCTGCTTCTACCTGGCCTGCACCAGTCTTTGACTTGGGGATTTTCTGAAGTCAGAAATTCAAATCATACCTTGAACCTCTCCTACCATTCATTAGAAAGCTTCCACCATTCCTCCTCCCTCCCCCTGCCCTGACTTGCCTTCACTTCTCTTCCCAACACAGGTTATGGCTGCTGACTCCCCTTGAATTTCTGAAAAAATGGCCTACATCTTCTCACATGAGTCGTCTTTCCTTTATGTCCACTACTGTTTTCTACTACAGATGCCCATAATTGACATCCATATCCATATGCAAATGTTTTGATGTAGCAGTTTCAATTTTAGGACTTTATCCCACAGATACACCTGTATGTCTTTTCTGTTTGTGTGTGTGTTCACTCATTTACAGACATAACTGTGGCATCAGAAGTCACTTTTGCTGAGGGACATATGCCTCCGTCTCAGAGGAGAAAATTAGTTGAGGCTCTAAATACTTTCCAGTGGGCCTACTTCTTGAACTATCCATGTGTCACGTTCAAGGTGAAAAGAACTATTTCTGAAGAAAGTGATGTGAGAGTATAGGGGAGTGCATTTGTGAGCATGGAGAATTTGCGTTTGCATACTTACATCCAGGTAGTGTTAAATGTCTTCAAAAGATGTGGTGCCTGGAGCTCAGTGACTACAGTGCCAGCCACACACACTGGAGCTGGTGACTTTGAACCCAGCTTGGGCCCGCCAAACAGCAAGGACAATTACGACAATGACAACGATGACATGATGAGGACAACAAAAAGGGATAGCTGGATGTTTCACTGGGCGCCTGTAGTCTCAGCTACTTGGGAGGCTAAGGCAAGGGAATCGCTTGAGCCCAAGAGTTTGAGGTTGTTGTGAGCTGTGATGCAAAGGCACTGTACCCAGGGCGACATATTGAGACTCTTTCTCAAAAAAAAAAAAAAAATCTTCTCAAAGTGAACTCAGGTGAAAAAAAAAAATCCCGCAGGAAAAGTACCCTTATAGGCGAATCTTTCACCTGGTGCCTACGAAGGGTGTGGTGTTTCAGAGACAAGCATCTCTGAAAAACCCTTCCCCCATGGGTAGGTAGTTGATAATCTGGAGCACAAGCACTATGATAGCTTGCTAGTGATGAGCTTATGTTTGAAGTGATGAGGCAAACTGATCCCGATTGAAATTCTGGCTGCAATCAGCACATGGGACCCCAAGTTGGGAAATGAAATTCTTGAATCTCAGTTTTTCATCTGCAGAGTGTTTGTGGGCAGCTCAATTTTCACTTGCCATGAAATGTTGTGCATCAACCACTTTCTGTCATATAAGACGCAACCATTGTGGCTATTCAGTACGCCTGTCATGTTCATAACATTTGGACCCAGCTACCCTAAAAATCATTTTAACCCTGGATTTGTCCTCAAAGTAAAGTAGGTTTCTCTTTGAGAAACTTGACTGGAGCATTAAGAAAGCAAACACTGATTTGCAAAACAAAAGCAAAAGGTCTCAATACACGTCCTTTGTGCATGGTTGAAAAGATTTGGAGACTAGGGAGGTTCAATGGAGTACTCGCTTAAGGCTCAACTTTTCCCAGATGAGAGGCAGTAAATCAGCTTTATTGCATTTTGGGTCTATTAGTTTTACTGACAAATAGGACCCGCTGGTTCAGGCCCTAGAATTGTTTTGGAGGTCATGGGTCCTCGAAATCCCCAAATAAGTTTGAGTTCCAAATATTTTGCAATGGACATACAATTTGAAGTATTAGTGCGTCATTTTCAAGGCAAAAAGAAGTTTTTCTGAAAAAGATGATCTGAGAGTATAGGGGATTTCATTTGTGAGTATGTGTTTGCATACTTGTGTGCAGTTACTTTCAAATATTCCTGAAATAAGCATGGGGGAAAGTGGAAAAACAAAACAAAACAAAACAGGGCATGTACACTTGGAGGCATCCCTTTCAACAGGGGCCAACAATCTGGAGTTCATTAATTATAACGGATTGGTGGTGATAAGCTTGCACTTGAGTTGATGAGTGTGATGAGTCAAATGGATCCAGCTTGACATTCTGGCTGTAGTCAACACATGTGAACCCAAGCAGGTAAATGAAGTTTAGGAATCTCAGTTTTTCATCTGTAGAGTGTGTGGGGAGAGTTTCCTTTTCATGTCCAGTGAACTGTTGCACATGAACCAATTTCTATAATGGGAGATCCCATGGCTCTTAACTATGCCATGGCTCTTATTGCTTAACCACCATGTCATCCTATTTGGACCCTGTTCCACTTCAAATCATTGCAACCCTGGAATTGTAGTCACAAACAAGTAAGTTTCTCTTGAAGATAATTGAATTGACCATAAAGAAAGCAAACACCGATTTGCAAAACCAAACCAAAGGTCTCAGCACATTTCCTTGGTGCATGGTGGAAAAGATTTGGAGAATAGGGAGGTCTGTTGGAGTACTCCACGGAGGCTCAGGACCTCATTCCAGATGAAACAAAGCAAATTCACTCCATTGCAGTTTGGGCCTATTAGTTTTCCCAAGAAAAACAACCTGCCCTTTACAGGCTCTAGTCTGCTGTGAGGGTCCTGGGCCCTCCAAATTCCCCCAATAGTTTGTGTTTCATATACCTGCTACTGAGCACACAACTTGAATTAGCAATATGTAAATTCTAAGGGGAAAAGAAGTATTTGTGAACAAAATGATCTAAGAGCACAGGGGTTTCTTTCTTGAGTATGGAGAAATTTTGTTTGCATACTTGTGTGCACTTAATCTTAAATATTCCCAAAATTAGCAAGGGGGGGAACAGGGGAAACACAGGAAGGGTACACTTGGGGGTGTCTCCTTCAACAGGTGCTGACGATTTAGAGTCAAGGATTGTAACGAATTGGTTGTGATGAGCTTTCATTTGAGGTGTTGAGTCAAAGGAAATTATGACTGCAATCACCACCTGTGACCCCAGGCAGGTGAAGGAAGTTAAGGAATCTCAGATTCTAGGGAATGCATGGGGAGTGCTCACTATTCATATCCAGTTAGGGGCAGGATCAGAATCAGGGTTAGGGTTTAGGGTTAGGGGTTAGTGTTAGGATCAGGGTTTAAGGTTAGTGTTAGGGTTACGGTGAGGGGTTAGGGTTCCCTCAATGGGGGAAGTGTCCAAGTGGAGGTGGGAGAGTGCTGTGTGAGGGGAGAGGCATGTGGGAAGCCTCTGTACCTTCCTCTCAATTTTTCTGGGAGCGTAAAGCTGCCATAAAAAATTAAGTCTTTAAAAAGACTGTGACTCAAAGGAGTAGGGTGCCGGCGGTGGCGGGTTCAAGCCCAGCCTCAGCCAAAACTGCAAAAAGAAAAAAAATTAAGTCTTTAAAAAATATATACACACACAAAAACAAACAAACAAACAAACAAAGTAGACACATAAGCAAACACAAAACCTGGCCTGCTGCTAGAATGTCAGGGTAAGCTTTGGTGTCAGGCATCTCCCTGGAGGGTGTGGAGCTGGCAGCAGGTGCTTCAGATGCTTTATCTTCCTTCCTTGAAGACAGAGGTGTAGGCCAGGACAGGTCACTTCTGTTTTGGCTGTGTGCATTCAGGAGGCTGGAGGCTCTCCAAGGGCCTGACCAACCAGCCAAGTCCCAGGGTATGGAGGTTAGCTCCTAGGCAGGCAGTTAGGTCACACAGCAGCTGGGCTGCTCAATTAACCTTAATTGCTTTATCTATTGATTGCTTAATTAACTTGTCAAATAGGATTAAATGTGTGTTTAGTAAGCACAAAGTGGTTTGTATTTCTATTACCTGTTCTGATTGACTTCCTCAAATAAGGGAGCAATTGCATGTAAGAACTGGCTTAAATACAGCAAAAACATTGTAGAACCTGAAGTGAGGTGAGAGTTGGGCCCCCAGTAGTAACCTCCAGTGAGCAGCTCTGGTGGAAGGGAGGGCATGGGCTCAAGGGGTGCGGAAGATAGGAGAAGTAGGCCATGTGCAGGTGGGCGGGTTCTGAGTGAGGCCTGTACAATCTGAGGGGCATGACAGTAGCCACAGGGCAAAACCAGCCTACCTTCCGGGGCTTTAGTTTTTTTTCTGAAAAGAAGTAAAAAATCTAGATGTTTAATAAGAAATATGTTGGTTATGAATCAGAACATTTTTAGGCAGTGCAAATCAAATATTTGCAGGACCATGAACTGACCCTGAAATATCACTTCCCCCCTGGACAAACTATCCCTGATGTCACAAAATGTTGAGACTTTCACTTCCAGCAACTCCGAAGGTGACTGACCTCTGAGTATATCTCATCAAAAGATGGACAAGCTACAATCACCCAGGCCCCCAGTACAGTCACTGGGGGATCCTTGTCTTCCCTCCAACACTGAAAATTTTTATTAACACAAGCTTTGTTTGTTTTTGTTCTTATCATTTGGATTTTTGTTTAACAAATTCTACCTGATCCTGTGTATGCACATTTAAAAAAAATCTTTGCTAGAAGACCTTTATCTGCAACTATTAGAATAAATTGTATTAAATATTAAGAAGGGGATGCTAGAAATTTGGGGTGCGTCCTGCTGATAGAAGTCTCCAGGTACTGCTAATGACAAGGTCTAGGGCAGTGGTTCTCAACCTTCCTAATGTCACAACCCTTTAATAAAGTTCTTGTGGTTCGTGACCAACAGGTTGAGAACAGCTGGTCTAGGGTGTGGCTGTGCTACCAGCCACTGTTCACCTGAACTGCCATTTCCTGCAGGGTACTGCTGGTCAGGCTCTGACAAGGCTGGATGAAGCATTGATATCTGGAGATTATTTACTTCCAGGGCTACTATCATAGATAAGTTGGGGAACTGGATTGCATGCTAGTGGTCAAGGACCCGGGACACTCTGTGCACCCAGCGAAGTGTTTAAAAAAAAAAACTTCAAATTTAGTATAGAGTAAAAAAGCTTTGAAGATATAACCACTTTAAAATAGGGAGATACTGTATAACCTTGTAACTGATGAGGAGGAATCTGTTTAATGTATACTATGACGAGTAACAAAATTGCTGATGTTTACTTTTACTGTGAAAACAAAAGTAATAAGGGGGAAGAGGAGGGCAGAGTAGTTTTATGGGGAGATACTCCTGTTGCTCTCTGGAGATCTGGCTTTTATGTAAATAAATGTGAAACTTTTATCTCGCATTCAGTTTTCTGTTGGTTGGCTTGGGTGACCTACTCCTTGGTTCAGGAATAGCTGGAGCATGAGTGGCTGCCAGGGTCATGAGCAGGGCTCTGTGAGGGAAGGTGGTCAGGAGCTGTGTTCAGGAGCAGTGTGGCCAGGGCGCTGCATGGGGCCTTTATGTGGTGAAGTCTTTGAGACATGAAGTGTTGTGGGAACTGGACTCTCCAAGGAATGCAGGGAAAGGGACCATGCCAGTCTGCAGACATCTGCCCAGGGTGGGGCAGCAGGCGGCACAGTCCACGTTGTGAACCTCAAGGCTGGGATTTTAGGAAGTAGGGAGAATGGGCTGAAATGGCAGTGAAGAGAGAAGAGCCCCTCGCTGCAGGTTGGGCCCTGTGGTGAGAGGAGCAGAGAGCAGCACGCCTAAGATGAGGCATCTGAGACAGACACAAAGTCCCTGTCCTGTCTGTAGGGTCCTTGGCTTGGCTTGTGGCCCCGTGCTGCCACATCTGAGCCCACAGCAGAGAGTCCTCTCCCAGTGGCCTCCCGTCCCTCTCTTACAAGGACCCTTGCCATTACTTTGGGCCCACCTGGGGTAATCCTGGATTATCTCTGATCTCAAAACCATTACATCATTCACATATGCAAAGCTCCTCTCAACAGGTATAGGAACATCCACAGGGTCTGGGGCTTAGAACAGGGACAGCTCCAGGAGAGGGATGCAGTGGGACATGTACTGGAGCTGAGGTCCCATCCCACTTTCTGGGGCACCGAGGACCACGAGGCTGCCAGCAGGGGGTGAACCCCCCTGTCCTGTCAAGGCACCCATGGGCTCCGCCTCCTCAATGCGCAGGTGTGAGAGAACGCACGGCCCGGCAGTGCACCTGCATAGGGAGAGCGCGCGGCCTTTCAGTGAGGCCGCGTGGGAGAACGCACGACTCCTACGCGGCGGCGTGAGAGAGGGCGAGGCCCTGCAGTGCCCCGACGCTCGACTCCTCCGCGTGGCGGGCAGTGCGTGGGGCTGAGAGAACCCGTGGCTCCTCAGCGCTGCCCTGCCTGAGGGGATGAGGTGTCGCCACCACCTCAGCGCGACACTCTCAGGATGCCGGGACTCCGGGACCCCAACCGTGAGTGCGACCTTCCTGTCCCAGCCCCGCCTGCTGAGGGGCAGCTGGTGTTCAGAGACCTGGGAGGGGGGCTCCGTGTGGAGAGTGGGAGCGGAGAGCCCACTGTGTCCACACCGAGGCACTGGGTTGCACAGTGGCCGCCGCAACCCGCGTGTGGAAGTCTACTCAGTGGCCTCCAGTGGCTCAGTGGCTGCTGGTGTGACTCTGCTCAGTGGCTTCTCCACACTAAAGAGGCATCACATTGTTAACTGGGCGCTTGGTTTCACGGCTGTGCTGAGTTGTCTTTGGGTCGGGCTCGGTCTTTGCAACCAAGTTTGGTGTCGTCTCTGCTTTACTGACAGGGTGTTGAGAGGGTTGTTTATAAAAGTCCTTTACTTCCTGGCCAGGCGGGGTGGCGGCGCCTGTAGTCCCAGCTACTGCGGGGAGGCTGAGGCAGGAGGGCCGCTGGAGCCTAGGAGTTTGAGGTTGCTGTGAGCTATGACGCCACTGTAGTCAGTCTGGGGTGACAGAGTGAGACTCTGTCTCCAAAAAAAAAAAAAAAAACAAATTGCTTACTTCCAACAAGTTTATACTTGTAGGGAACTCGCAACAGCAGCACAAGGAATAGTGCTCTTTTTCCTGCCCCTCGGATTCCCCAGTGGTGACTGTTGTATTAGCTTCGCCGGTGCACACAGAGTACTCCTGGGTATTCAGACCAAAGCAGGGACAGTACCTGTGGCAACTATTAACTCTCAAATCGGGAAGTACCCAGTTCCTACCCGACAGTTCAATCCATTGACCACCTCACTTCATCACCTGTGACTGTTCGGGAACGTGCCAAGTCCCAGCGGTCTGCAGACACCTGCAGCTCAGGTTTGTCTGTGCACCTCGCCCTGCATCTGTTTCCTCTTCATGCTTTTCCTCTAAGTGTAGCTGTTGTCGTACTAATAAGTTTGTCATTTAAGTTAACGGAGAAGTGGATGAGAGATTAATAATTTTATTTATAGAAAAGTCAGTAATTTCAAACAGTGAGGATATCTTTTTAAAGAGTTTTTTTTTTGGTTCTTGGGGGGGTTACTTTTATATTTTTATAGTAAAAGTATGAGTTATGTTATTAACTAGCATAGTATGTATTAAATAGATCTCCCTCTCTATAGATAAGTTTAAAATGTTTCTGAAATGGTTATATTTCAAAAGTATGTTTATTTAGAATAAATTTATAGTTTCTATTTCATTGAGTGTATACAGTGTCCTGGGTCTTTACTATTATGGAGTCTAGTCTATTATCTATGACACTAGGGTTTGGAATTGAATAAATAATTTTTAGATGTTGATATGCAGGCTTATTTGGTTTCATCAGGGCTTATCTAGTAGTGTTTGCTATGTACTGGTTACTTGGGATAACACTGCCATTGTCATTTTTTTGCTTTTGTTTATGGGTTTATATATATATGGATTTTTGTTTTTTTTGATATGGTAATAATGTCTATGATTTAAAGTATTAGTTTTGGAGTTATAAGGTATTTTAGCTGAAAATTAATACAGTGAATAAAGAGACAGGAAAGTAGGTATGTTTTGTATATAGTAACATAGATAGTAACTGGACTAACAGGGGACTACCCTTCCTGTAGGACTAACAAGGACTACCCCCTTGTAGTTTAGTGTTAAGGAATTCATTCATTCATTATGTTTTGGATTATATTTTTAATAGTCTGTATTTTTTAATTGGGCATTATTTGACTAATAAATATCTTTGAAAATTTGGCATTTATGGTTATGTCTTAGTAAGACATTGTTTAGTGTAGTTTGATTTTTTTTAAAGTTTTTGTAACTTGTCTTAATTTTGTAGTAATAGTGTTTCTAGCTTGAGAAGTAGTATGTAAGGCTGTTGTTATATTACAGGTCAAGTGGCTAATCTGAATATTAAGACTGATAGTTATAGTAGGCATTATAAAAATGGATAAGGAGACATATTTGATAGGACTTAATAGGTGCATATCATTATGGCAGATGTTGCAGAGATGTAGTTTTTGAGTATATTTATTAGGTGTGTCTGGTAAGTGTTGTATGTTTTATATATGGAAGGGAGGAAAGGTCTACGATTTCTAATAGTGTAGGGCCCACCACTGTTAAATAAAATTTGATATATTTATTTTAGTGTAAATTAAATAATTTATATATTTTTATCCTGACAAAAAGTTAGAAAGTCTATATGTTGAGAAATTATTATAGTCTAAGTTGATTAAGAAGATGGAGGGATGTATTGTTTTTACTGGAGTCTGGTGTCTTTTTTATCTGTTCTGGCCCACAAATCCCTGTGAGTGATTTGAGGGTAATTTATTTAGGGTTACTCTTATTTTAAGTGTGTGTTTTAAAGACTTTCTAATTGTAGACTAAATATTTGGTTAGTTTTGGAGGTCCTTTTTGATATGTTATTTTTTCAGGGGGGAATCTTCTTCCTAGAGTCTTCGTTAGGCTGTTTAAAAAAATATTTTAGTATGACATATGATTATATTTGTCTGTCTATGTCAGACAGTGTTTGGGAGATTGATTAGTTTTTATTTTAAGAAAATTTTCTTGTAGTTCTATTTTGATGTTAATTTAATATGACAGTTTAGTATTATAACTTAGGCTTGTCTGACTTAAGTTAGTTTAAAATAGTTTAGTTGTATTTGTTACCTGTCCTGTTTATGTCTTCTTGATTGTCTAATTTTTTTCTTTGATTTGTAGAGTCTGGTTCTTTAGAAATGGGTCATTGACTGTTTTAACCATTTTTTGATGAAAAGGGGGCAGTGTGAGTAGTGGGCTCTGTAATCAGGTCTCTGTCAGGATGGAAGTGGATATTAGTTTAGAGCATTGGTTTTCAACCTTTTTTAAATCTCACAGCACACTTGAATCTATAGTTAAACTTTCATGGCAAACTTAAATTATGTTGATAAAAAAGAGTAAAAAAACACTGTGTTTTGAACTTTTTTTGAAAATAATTAATGATATCCGGGGTGTTGTGGTGGGTGCTTGTAGTCCCCGCTATTCTGGAGGCTGAGGCAAAAGAATCGCTTAAGCCCAAGAGTTAGAGGTTGCTGTGAGCTGTGATGCCATGGTACTCTACTGAGGGTGACAAAGGGAGACTCTGTCAAAAAAAAATTGATGATCCTTAAAATTTTTTTTGGCACACCTAAGATCCTCTCACACCTACGATCCCCTTGGTACACACTAGTGACTAAGATCTGGTGCACTGGTTGAAAATCACTGGTCTAGTGGTTATTTTCATATAGGTTGATATTTGGTTGTTGTTGTAAATGTTGGTATCTTGTGACTAGCAGTTGTAAGTAAATAGTCTATATGGGAAGAAATAAAATTTGTTATGTAATTGAAAATATAGGGGTTGAAAATTAGAATTTGTTAATATTTGGTGTTTTTTTGACTATCTTTTAGTATAAATGGAAGCATATGAATTAAGTCCTAGAATATAATGTAAATTAAACGAAGTCATTTGTTAAGAATGTGCCCAGGTACTGTAAGAGTCAGACAGAGTAGTAGTCCAAGTAGATGGTGGTTTAAAAAGGTAAAGAAGACCCCCGCTTTTTTTAGTTTTAAATGAGTAGTTACCTTGGGTCTTTTGTTAAGTGTTGGTATTTTATTTTGAGGCTATTTGTAACATAGCACCCATTGTTTTCAGTAGCTAAAAAGATAGAGATTAACAAATTTTGTTTTTAATTTTTTTTGTTTGGAATTAAGGGTACAAAGGGTTGGGTTACACTGACTGCGTTTGTTAGGTAAAGTCACTTTAGTAATTGTGTTCCGCCCCCAGGGGATGTTGTATTTAAAGTTTATAGTGGCAGATTAACTTTTTGAGCTTTGAACTTTTGATGTTTTTATTTATTAATCTAAGTGTTTATAAGAACATAAATTTATGATGACTGATAAACTGAGAACAGAAAACTTTGTTGTTTTAAATGAGAGATTTTTATTATAGTTAGCTTATTGCATATAAAATTTAAAAAAAATTTATGAACTTTCACAACTTGTATTAACTATTTTTGACATGTTTAAGATCTTTTTTGGTTTTAAATTTAAAAGATTATCTTAGGATAAAAAGGTTTTAGGTGAATTTTTTCTTATGTAAATGTTTTATTAAAATTATATCTTAAAAAATTAGTCTTTACCTAAATTTATTTATTTAATTTTTTATTTTTCTTAATTTCAAATTGAGGGTACCATGATTAGATTACATTTTTTTGTGTTTCTGAGGTAAAGTTTAAGTTATAGTTGAGCCCTTCATCCAGAGGTCTCCTGTATACCCTTACATTGTGCACATTAGCTGAGAAAAGTATGTATTTATGTTCCTCTTTATTTTTCTCGAGACTAATTTGCTTTGTAAAATTTTAACTCTAAGCTTATAAGCTGAGTGCTGATTCCTAGACAGGCAGGGCAGGAATTGACTATCCAGCGGTAACCATGGCCTATTAAGGATATTGCTTCTGTCTGTCACTCTGTTGTGGGAAGGTTTGGGGAGGCAGCTGCAGGCAGGGGAGAGAGTGTTGGATTTAACAAAACATGCTTGTATTGGTCTTCTAGGACCGCCATGACAAAATACCACAAACGGGAGGCTTAGGACAACAGAGATTTATTGTCTCATAGTTCTGAAGACCAGAATGCTAGAATAAAGATGTCAGCATGGCCATGCTCCCTCTGAAGGCACTAGAAAAGGGTCTGTTCGAATCTCTTCCCAGGTCCTGTTAGTTTCTGGCTTGTGACCACAAAATTTCAATCCTTGTAAGCTTTCTTCCCTGTGTGCCCATGTGTGTCCAAATTCCACTTTTTTTTTTTTTGAGACGGAGCCTCAAGCTGTCCCCCAGGGTAGAGTGCCGTGGCATCACAGCTCACAGCAACCTCCAACTCCTGGGCTCAAGCGAGTCTCCTGCCTCCGCCTCCCAAGTAGCTGGGACCACAGGCACCTGCCACAACCCCTGGCCATTTTTTGGTTGCAGCCATCATTGT
>CAUYQV010195312.1:0-10231 GCA_963574575.1 Galagoides demidoff
TGCCCACTTGAGGCAGTGTAGGGGACAGCATGGTTTAGCTTGAGATGTGCCTTTATGGGGGGAGGGCTTCAGATTGGATGTTGCAATTAACCAGATTCAAAATGCCAAAGCTCATAAAATGCACCACTATATTATGAACCACTACGAGAAACACACTGCCAATTAAACCAGGCCCTGGCGATAACCCTGTGTGGCGTGTAAATCACACCAGCCTTTCATTGCTTTCAAATTTCTTTGATCTGTTCCAAAGGGGTGGCAATTTCTCATGCCTTACATCTCACTATGACCTGTGCCAGGCGACTCCCAGGGACAGACCACACTGCTCCTCCTTCCGTGTGCTTGCCCCCCTTTCTTTGGTCTTGTGAGGCACCTGTTTGCTGCTTTGCAAGAACATATGGAATTGAGGATCTCAGGTGTGATAACATTTTGTCTCAATGTGGCACATCCTTTTGAAGACATTGACATGGCAAGTAAACTGACCCATGCAGTACTAACCGTGTGCGCAGCTCACGTGCAATGGTGACAGTGTGACCAGCTATGACCAAGTTGGAGCATGTGCAGATAGGGACAAGCATGTCGTGACTGCCAGTTGGCAGGCAGCATCCCGCAGAGATGTTCAAATGTGGAAAAATACCCATCTGAGATCGATGAAGTTCTGGTCGTGGGAAATCTCACTGTGAGGAAGCTGTCTGGATTTTTAACTGTTTGAGTGCTCCTGGTCTGAGGCCATGCCCAGTGGCACCAAAGGTCTGTCTGACTCCTGCCAGTCTCCACCATCAGAAGAGAGAGCGGCTTGGGTCCGGAGCTTCACCTGAGCGCTATCTCTACTTGGAATTTCATGGCATTGTTTGTCGTCCCTGTGTCATCTTTAGAGGTACCTTCTATTTGGGGCAAATGATGCCTATTTCCCATTCACAGGAGTGATATAAAACATTGATTTAAAAAGTATTCAGGTGAAAAAGTGTGACTGTTACAGAAAACCATTGTAATAGCCCAGGAAGAGAATGGCTCTGGCAAAAAGTGTGAGGGTGGGCAGGTATGGGGCGGGGGGGAGGGGGACGCCCTGCCTTCTGCCACCAGTGGTGGGAGCCTGGAGAAGTCACTTCCTCTGTAGAGCCCCCGTCCTCTGCTATGACACACCAGGTGCATAAGCCAGCAGGGTACAGGGGAAGGGGCTGGGTGTGGGGACCCCATGCTGCCTGCTGTTCTGTGTTTCTATTTTTAACATTCCCTAATTTAAGAGGAGGGTGGGAGAGACACAAGGGCCTGGCCAGTTAAGCTGTAAAGCTTTTCCATCTCTGATGGTCCCCATCTTCAGTCCTGAGAGGGGAAGGCTGGGAGGGAGTATGTTTGAAGTCCGGGAAGGAGAGAGGCTTGTCCACCGAGTACCCATGTGATTGGCGCTTCAGGAGACGAGCATGACAGACACTGGCTATGTGTCACCTGCGGAAATAGAATGTGCTGACCCTGAGTTGGACAAAGTGGATTGGGGTCACTTCCAAGATCATGAGTCAGGTGGGACGCTAGGAGACCCAGTGCTATGAGGACAGTCACTGGGTCCTGGAACCCCTCTTTGGTACCTTTCACTGACAGGGAGGTGTCCCCCATGGGTGCTGCACGGATGGGGTCAGAATGTGACTCAGATGATCCAAACCTCTAGATGTCAGTGTGACTTAGTGTTCCCACAGCTCAGCACCGACTGCACCAGGTGCTTTATGTCACAGTCTAATTTAATCCCAGGTGAGCATGTGGTGGTCCCTATTGGAGAGAAGAGGATGTAGCAGAGAGTGTCACACATCAGCCAGCAGAAGGGCTTCATCCTCCTCAGAGGACAGGCCACGCTGCCCAAGCTGCCATGTCAGACCGGCCATGTTACATCTCTGTCTCCCGGATGCTTCCCTTGGCAGTGACTGGCAGGGACACCGTGGCCTCGTGCTTTCTGCTGGCCGGGTTACTGTGAATCGCCCAGTAGGGACTGGCAGGATAGAGCGAGGAGGTCTGTGAAAGGTGGTCCAGATTTTTTTTCTGAACTAAATTAGGAAGTGGCCTTTTGGTATCGAGTGATGTTTTTACACTTCACACCACTGACTGCATGAAATGATGATCTTTCGGTGTTAATGTGCAAACTCGCCATTGCATTTAGAGTGTCAGCGTGTGGGCCTGATGCTAAATCGAGAGTCTTTTAAGGTCACCCTAGTTGGGAGAAGTGACGACAGCTTCAGCCACCATGATTCTCAGCAGATCTGGAACCCTGCAAAGCTGCTGGGGGTACCGTAGTTTGGCCATCAGGTCTATGGACAGAGACAGAAAACAACTTGCCCTTCTAGTTAGTCAGTGCGGGGTGCTGCAGATGACGTGGGGGTAGCCCAGTCCTGGACCCAACAGGAAAGGGTGAGCCAGTTCCATCGCACCTGCCTTGTGAGCTCATTCCGGGCCTTGCGATGTGTGCGTGTTGCAGACAAGCCTAGCAGAATGCCATGAAGGCGCCTTGCTAAGTAATTAGGCTTCACTCTCCAGGACAAGGAGGCAGGCTCTGTCCCCAGCTCTGCCATCCCTCCCTGTCCCTCCTCCCCACCCAGCTCCTTAAATTAGGGGAAAGGAACCTCAGAAACTCACTCTCAAGTTGAATTTTAAATTGCAGGTTGGCAGCTCCCTGATACTAGTACTTGAAGAGCCCAGCCTTGGAGTTCACAAGCACATCCAGGTAAAGCACTGTCTTGGCAGCTCTGAGATGATTAGTTACTCAGGAACAGCTCCAACCTGTCTCTGTGCTAATTGAGTTTGAAATTTCAGCTGGAGATTGACTGTCCTCGGGGACAGTGTGAGCTGCAGTTTGGCACTAGGGGAACAGGCAGGTCCTGCTGGCAGCGGGCTTCATCGGCATCATGCTTCTCCCAGGCTTGACAGAGACAGTGGCCTGTCCCTCCAGGAGAGAAGGGGTAGGGGAGTAGAGGGTACCAAGGCAAGGGGGCACAGAGAGAGGACAGGAAGAGGCTGCAAGCTTGAGAGCCAGCCAGACGGCAGCCAGCCTTCGTCAGCACCCACGGCGCTCACACCCTGCACTATGGGTGGATGGACCGTTACCTAATGCATTACTCATCTCAGTCTTGGCTCTCGTCTCAATCATAGGCTCGCTTTCTTAATTACAGAAGGAATCCATATGTTCCTTTTGTAGAAAATGAGGTAATGCGAATAAGCAAAGCAAAGCAAACGGCAGCCGCAGTGCCCACCAGTGAGCGGCACTCACCTCCCAGACCCTTATATGGACGTGCACACTTTTTGCAAAAAATGAGATCATTCAGTACACTGTTTTGAAACCTGCTTTTTTCCACTTAGCAAAGGATAAGCTTCTGCAACACAGAGGCCCAAAAATACAGCGGCTTACAGACTATGGAGTAGACGCTGCTCCTTCGCTTGAGAGCTCTGGCGGGAGTGGATGGGTCTGCACCAGGCAGTCACTCGGGGACCCTGTTCCTCCCATCTTAGGACACAGTCGGGGGAACCCAGACCTAGCCTGGGCCCTGCCCTCGGTCTCTCCTGCCTCCCATCAGCAGGAGCGCTGAGCAGCAGGGGCTCCTGGGAAGTGTGGTCTCTGGCTGGGCAGCCGCAGTCTGGCTGAGTCTCTCACTCTGGCCCAGGGGAGAACCTTACTGATGGACAAGCAGCAGCACCCGCCACGTGACTTGTCCCCAACCCCCACCTCCCTCGGGAATGTGCATTAGTGCCACTGTCCCCGGGGGCTGATCTGTCCATCCTTCAGTTTTATGCCACAGTGGTGTTCCTCTCTTTGGTGATCATAATGAAACTCCATTGGATTTTTTTAGCTTTTTATTTTGAAATAATTATAGCTTCACAGGCAGTTGCAAAGAAATGTGTAGGGCGTCCTCATGTACCCCTCAGCCAGCCCCTCCGGAGTCAGCACCCGCACAACTATGTGCAGTGTCAAAACCCGGCCGGCCGGCAGGGCAGTGCAGAGTGGTTCAGAGCCCGCCTGCTGTGTGCACGTGCGTATATGTGTGTGTGTGTGTGTGTGTGTGTGTGTGTGTGTGTGTGTGTGTGTGTCGCACTGTGCAGTTTTAGGACAGGTGTGGCTTTCAATCAAGGTACTGAACCGTACCATTACCACAGAGCCCCCCACCCACCCCTCTCTAGCTACACACGCCTGCCCTCCCTGTCCCCAACCCCTGGCAACCACTCACATGTTCTGTCTCTGTAATTACTTTATTTCACAAATGTTACATACATGGAGTCACTCAACATGGATCCTTCTGAGACTGGCATAATGTCCTTGAGATTCATACACTGTTTCATATGTCAGTTGTTGTTTTTTTCCTTTTTTTGTCCAAACCCTACTTGAGCAAAGAGAAGATGTTTTTTCTTTTTGAGGCAGGGTCTCTGTTACCTAGGCTGGAGTACAGTGCCATCCTCATAGCTCACTACAGCCTCAAATTCCCAGGCTTAAAATATCCTCCCAGCTCAGCCTCCCAAGTAGCTAGGACTACAAGTACAGACTACCACGCCTAAGCTTTTTTTTTTTTTTTTTGGTAGAGATGGGGTCTCAGTATGCTGCCCAGGCTGGTCTCAAACCCCTGGCCTCAAGTGACCCTCCCTTCTTGGTCTCCCAAAGTGCTGGGATTACAGGTGTGAGCCACTGCACCTGGCCCCACTCTTTAATCTCTGAGTAATACCCCCTGGTATGATGTGCCACACTTTGTTACCCATCTGTGCACTGGAGCACGTCTGGATGCCTTTGAGTTTGGAGCCATTACAAATAAATCTGTTATGAACATTCATGTACAAGTTTCTGCATGAAAATAAGTTTTCACTTCTGTGGGATATATGCCTAGTAATATAATTGCTTGGTCATATGGTGAGTCCATTTTTAGTTCTAAAAGGAACAAACTATTTTCCAGAGTGGTTATATTTGTTTACATTTCTGCCAGCACTGTAAGAGGGGTCCAGTTCCTCCACATCTTCACTAGCGTTTGAATATTGCCGCTGTTTCTTATTTGAGCCCTTCTGACAGGGGCGTGGGGATGGTTCATTGTACTTTTTATTTGCATTTTCTTTTGGCTAACAATGTTCTGAGTGCTTATTTATCATCTGTTTGTCTTATGTAAAGTGTGCATATCTTTTGCCTGTTTTCTAATTGTTCTTTTTGTGTTGAATCTTGAGAGCTCTTTATACATTCTAGATCCACGTCCTTTGTCAGGTATGTGATTGGTAAATATTCTCCCAGTCTGTGACTTGACTGTTCAGCCTCATGACAAGGTCTTTGGGACAGAGCAGGTGTGTCCGGTCTTGGTGAGGTCCCGTCTCAGCGTTTTCTTTTATGGCTCATGCTCTGGTGTCAGCTCCGACCTGCTGGGTTTCAGGTGAATGTTATCCTACCGTAAGGACATCACTCTCTCTCCTCTCTCTCTCTAGTTCAGCTGTGCGTTTGATGGCCCGGGTGTCCGAGGCCTAGAGACCCCCAGCTCACCCAGCCCGAGGCCCAGAACACAACCACCCTCAGTCAATGTAACTTCCACTCTTCCAGACTCGTCTCAGGGCAACACCTGACCTACAGTGTCAAAACAAAATCAACCCCGCTGCTGCTTAGATTAGTAAAAAGAAACAGCCCCAGCCTGGCCTGGACCCAGGTGGCAGTGCTCTGGTTGGAAGAGAGGAGATGACAGGGCAGCTCTTGTTGTCCCTGTCACAGGCGGTCAGGGCAACTGCCTCAGTCAGGTCTGCCTTTGGAAGGGAAAGGAGAGGGACCCATGATATCGGGCATGAGGACCCTTCCATCACCAGATCACTGGGCCTTTCCCACACGTCCTGCCTCCTGGTGTCGGGGTTGCTATTCTCTGCCTAGAATGTTCTTCCTCCCAAAAGCTGCATGCTGGCTCTCGCACTTCCTCCAGGAAGGGGCCTTGCCGCGTGGGCCTCCCTGAGCAGTGTGTGCAGCCCTCAGCTCCTCCCTCCTCGAGCCTGCTCTGTCCTTCAAACACCCATCCTGTTGCTTGTCACCCATGTCCCACAGGCAAGTGTCACCTCCAGGAGGGCAGAGTGTGCCTGCCTTGGGCACTGCTCTGTGCCCTCGCACACAGAGGGTGCTCAACAAACATCTGCCTCCTGGTGGATGGGCTGAGGAAGCTCTGCTGCTGAATCGGTGACCTTGAGCCAGTCACCTGATTCCTCTGCACATGGGTTCTTCATCTGTGGATTCAACCAGCGAGTCTGGTCCTCTAGCACAGACGCCCTGGGGAGTGGCCACATCCATGTTCACACACGAGGTGTTTATTGTACAGCTGCTGTCACAGGCACAGGAGACAGGGGTACGTTTTGCACATCAAGTGATCAGAAGACCAGAGTGGGGGTCCCCTGGCGTGGGCACTGACACCCATAGCAGGCACAGCATGGGTGCCGTGGGTAAGCAGTCATCGTGTGGATATCTCCATCTCTCACAGTGGCCTTAGGACACCCTTCAATGTTTCTCTGCTCACTCTAGGGGAGAGACTGAGAGAGAGGAGTGCAGGATGTCAAAGGCAGCTCCATGGAGGGCCTCCCCACTGTAGCATGGGACAGCCTTGGCGGCGGTAGGTCAAGATGGCATCTTCATGGGAAAACACAGGTATTTTGAGGAGCGTGTCCATCCAGGCACTGCGCTGCTTCTGCGGGCCTGTCACATCTTCCTGCCTTGATTAGGACACAGTCCCTTTTTTGCTGTGGCCTTTTGATATTTGACTTTGCACTCGATGCCCCCAAAGCTAATAGGCACTGGCCTTTCATTTCCAAAGGGTAGTTGGTCAAATTAATGATCACCAAAGGCCATAGTTAATTTGCTGTCCTTTCAGTTTCTTTCTATTAGTTTGCAAGCCAGCAAAGTTCAAGGAAACTTGCAAGCATAAAAGAGGAGGGCTCTAATTAGGAAGCAGGCAGGAAGCTCTAAACGTTTTCCAAAACTGGGGGCGACAGCCAAGGGATGGTTGTGAGGCTGGACCAGCAAGGGGCGCCAGTTGTCTGGGTGGCAGGGTTGTGCTGAACACTCTGTAGATGGATGACTGTGTCATGCTGTCGCCTGTCCTCAGGCCTGGAGGCAACTTCCCCATTTCATGACTGAAGAGATGCCTGGAAAGGGATTTGAACTCGGGTCTGGCGGCTCCACAGCCTGGAGCAGAAGGGAGTGAGGAGACGGCTTCCTTCCTGGAGGCTCAGTGGTGATGCCAGAAATCTTTTGACTACATTTCCTATGGCTGTGGGGTAAAGCCTGTGACCCCAGGCGTAAAGTCCCGGCACCATGTTTGCTGTGTGCTCCATACACACTCTTTGCTCAGCTGTGAGCAGCCCGGTGCTTCGTATTAAAGACCTCTGTAACCGTAAATTGGGAGGATCCCACAACTGCTTTCTGCACACCTGTGCCTACAGCGTGCTAGGGCAGGACCTCCAAGGAGCCCTCAGATGAGGAGGGGCAGCAGGCGTGCAGCTGTGGCCGCCCTGCGCCAGGTGCTCTGAGCAGAGGGGAGAGTGTCTGGAAGGGGGTTTACTCTCTAAGGACACACGAAAGAAAGTGGACAAAAGCTAGAAGCCGTCACATAGCCAGGGCCTTTGGGGACCTGGACATGGCCTTGTGTGTTTCAGGTGTGAGGTGGGAAGTGGGCTGGGCCACCTTCTGTGGGAAGTGGGGTTTTGTGAATGTCACTCTTGGGTATTCCTCATAGCTACTGTCACAGATCTCCACAAGCTTGGCAATTTAAACAAGACACACATGTTCTATAGTCCTGGAGGTCAGAAGTATGAAGTAAGTCTCACAGACTAGCATGGGGGCAGCAGGGCCATGCAGAGACCGGCTCATAGACACCACCCTCGTTTCTCAGTGCATGGCCCCCTCCTCCCTCTCCAAAGCCAGCACCCGTTGGTCAGTCCCTCGTACCTGTCACTCTGACTCCCTTCTGCCTCCCTCCTACACCTTGGAGGACTCCTGTGAGGATATGGGCCCCCAGGGTAATCCAGGCTAATCTCCCTATTGAAGAGTCAGCTGACCAGCAGCCTTCATTCCCTTTGCCATGTGACCTAACATCTTCGCAGGTGCCAGGGAGCAGGGCAGGGACAGCTCTGGAGGCCACTCAGGGCTGCTGAGCACATGTGTCATGGATGCTGTTCTGCTGGGAGCCAGGTTTGTGACTGCCACATGGGAACATGTGATCAGAAGAATCCGGGCACTGTGGTGGTATCATCCTTGTAGACTAAACCAGGACCTTATTCTGCTTTGGGCGACACCTCCTAAACCTCTCCTCAATAAGACTGGCTTGACTCAGTCCACCTCCGCCCCAGTCCACCCCAGAGTAAGGATGTCCTGGCCAGTCTGAGCGTCAGACCCACTCAGGCACACACACACCACATGTGCACGCTTACTGTGGCTCAAGCACACGCCTGTCTGTGATTTAACCCAGCCGAGGAGACACACTTGTGCCTTGCTGGTAGGAGAGGGGTAGGAGAAAAGTAGCCAATATCTGCCACTGAACTTGGACCGAGGAAGCCAGGCTCCTGGCTGTGTGTGGTCAGCTGCGGTGGGAGAAGAAAACCTGATTTCCCCCAGCATCTGTGGACAGTTTCATATCGTGCCAGTAGGCAAAGGAAGAATTGAAAGGGCCCAGAACTATGGTATAGATCAGGCAACTGAGAGGCGAGTGTGGGACTGGAAGGCAGGAGACTGATGGCTGGCACAGGACACAGTGCCCTGGGGCTCTAAGGGGTCATATGGTCTCCTAGTCCTGCGGGACCCAGTGCCCTGGGGCTCTGAGGGGTCACAGGGTCTCCTAGTCCTGCGGGACCCAGTGTCCTGGGGCTCTGAGGGGTCACAGGGTCTCCTAGTCCTGTGCAAAGTTATTTTTGCCCAGAGGCCATTTTTTAATTTAGGAGTTTTGTGCCATATGGGGAGGCTAGGAGTGAAGAACAGTTTTATTTTCAAACCCTTCAAGTTATGGATCCTTTATATTTCCTTAAAGGCCAAAAAATTTTCTCTCCAGCCTATCTCTGGCCTTGTGCATTGCACTGCAGGCGCTGGAAGAGGTAAGGCGGCTTCTCGGACACTCTGCCCAAGTCTCCTGGGAGTGCTGAGGCCACGGGGGAGATTTCCACTTCCCACTTCCTCACACACCTGACAGCATGGCCAGACTTCCTGCCGCTACAAGCACGGGTCCCTTTCCTCCTTCCAGTATGTCTTCCTCTCCTATAAGCCTTCTCCAGTGGCCTCCACAAGACCGTGTGGCTGCTCCCCTCCGGCTCCAGGCCACCTGTTCTACAGCACCAGATCTCAGCAGTGGCCTGTCCTTCTGAGGTCACTAAGTGTAGCTCACGCTCACAGGACCTGTCCTTCCCCTGTGAGCGTGAGCTACACTTAGTGACCTTCTAATGAACAGATAGACGGGGGGAAATGGTGACAACAGCAGACATGGCAAGCAAGAGATGAAGGTTATCACCAGGGATGTCGTGGACCCCTGGGGTGAGGGGACACCAAGGTGCTTCCCCGCTGAAGGAAACCTCCCTGAAGGAGGCAGCCCTGGTCTAATCTTGAGAAAACATTACAGACTCAAACTGAGGGACATTTGACCCAACAGCTACTCAGGACTCATCACAAAGTACTGGGTCACGACAGACAAAGGGAAGACTGAGATGTTGACCAGGTCACAGGAGACTGAGGACACACCTAACAGCCAGGCTGTGGCCGAGGTGGGTTCCCAGTACAGAAAGCAGACGTGGTAAGAAAAAGTGGGAGAATCCAATCAGGCCCAGGCTTCAGTTACCAGCAGCACACCGCCTTGGTTCCTCACTTCTGATAAACGTACACCCCCACTGCGAGATGTGAGTACGCCTGGGGGGCCCAGGGAAGGGAGGATGGGAGCTCCCTGAACTGCCCTGGCAGCTCTCCCATAAATCTAACCAGATTGCAAAATAAAAACATCGTGGTTTGGGTTTTTTTTTAATTTACTTGCTCAAAATCAACCACCATCACTCTCTGCAGCTGGGCCAGGTGAGCTGGGAGAGCCTCTGCCCACAGGCTCTCGAGGGAGCTCCCCCAAGGCTGCAGACCAGGCCTTGGTCCTTCCCCACAGCACGGAGCCGAGCTCCACGAAGTAGCATCCCTCTAAATGCTGCACCATCTTCCATGTCCCAGCCTGAGAAATCACATAGCTTCACTTCCGCCAATCGTTATGGGTGGCTCAGAATCAGGGGAGGGGGACGCAGA
>CAUYQV010195316.1:0-10212 GCA_963574575.1 Galagoides demidoff
TTTTTTTGAGACGGAGCCTCAAGCTATCCCCCCTGGGTAGAGTGCCATGGCATCACAGCTCATAGCAACCTCCAACTCCTGGGCTCAAGGGAGTCTCCTGCCTCCGCCTCCCAAGTAGCTGGGACCACAGACACCTGCCACAACGCCCGGCCATTTTTTGGTTGCAGCCATCATTGTTGTTTGGCGGCCCAGGCTGGGGATTCAAACCCGCCACCTTAGGTGTACGTGGCTGGCGCCTTAGCTGATTGAGCCACAGGCGCTGAGCCTCTAACCCTGCCTTTTAATGTACTAACCAGATTTATGTCTTCAGAGATAATACCATCAAACCACGAACAGTGAAAAGGGTTCCAGCCCAGACCAACTATATTATGGACTTATCTGAAGAGACCCTAACTATCCCCTTTATTAATACAGAGTTCCCTCATTCCAGCCTGGACAAGGAACACCAGTTTTCTGGGCCTGGGGAATTTCATGAAGAGAATACACTAACATTTTACTCCAAACTAGAAGAATCAACCTACATTTCCATTTACTGTGAACCTTGGATCACCCTCCTCTGAAGAACCTCTAACTGCTTCCCCATATCACTGTCCATCTTCAGCAGGAAGCAGTTTGGAGTGGTCAGCGCCCCTTTCCCTAACAGCAGTTAGAGCTTCTATTCAGAGAGGGAAGATCAATACAGGATTCCACTACTCAGGGCTGGACAAGGAGCCCCCCATTCTCTAGGCCCAGGTGAGCTCAGAGGTCAGACCCCCATTTCCAGGCACAAGCAGACTGCCTTTTTCATGACACGAACTCTGGGCTCTGATAAGATCATGAACAAAGCAGCTAGAGATGGTTTTTGGGTGGTTCCACCTTGAGTGGAACCTAATCCCTTCTCAGAGACAAAGACTGTAAAGGACCTGATAACCTTGCCCTAGTAGAGAAGGAACTATATTCATTCATTTGTTAACACACTCATTAACTTTGAAAAGATGTTTTTCCATCTACCAACTCCTGGCCACATGTAATTCTCAAGACCTAATACCCCTAGATGAAAAACCCATGTAGAGACTCCTTAATTCAGTTCCTTCCCTCTTCCAGAAGCTCTGGTGCTTTTTTACTTCTGTATTCTTTTCTAATTTCTAATAAAAATCCTATCTTACCACTGATCTGTGGTCTGTGGGTTCATTCTTCCAATCCCCGAGACCAAGAACCTACTGAAGAGCAAAATTCCATTATCAAGTGGAGGTTACGTGATTGAAAGTTGCTCCGGGTGAGTGAGTGAGAGGTGAGTGAATGTGAAGGTCTGAGACTTTATTGTACACTACTATAGACTTTATAAGCACTGTACACTTAGGATACACTACATGTACTTTCCTTTTTTTTTTTTTTGAGACAGAGTCTCAGTATTGCCCTCAGTAGAGTGCCGTGGTGTCTCAGCTCACAGCAACCTCAAACTCTTGGGCTTAAGTGATTCGCTTGCCTCAGCCTCCCAAGTAGCTGGGACTACAGGCACCCATCACAACACCCGGTTATTTTTGTTATTGTTGTTGTTGTTGTTGTTGTTGTTGTCATTGTTGTTTGGCAGGCCCAGGCTGGATTCAAACCCGCCAGCCCCAGTGTATGTGGCTGGTGCCCTAACCACTGAGCTCTGGAGGCCAAGCCACTACATTTACTTTTAAAACTTCTTTCTGGCTCAGCACCTGTGACTCAAGTGGCTAAGACGCCAGCCACATACACCTAAGATGGCGGGTTCAAATCCAGCCTGGGCCCACCAAGCAACAATGACGGCTACAACCAAAAAATAGCCAGGCATTGTGGCGGGCACCTGTGGTCCCAGCTACTTGGGAGGCTGAGGCAGGAGACTCGCTTGAGCCCAGGAGTTGGAGGTTGCTGTGAGCTATGATGCCACAGCACTCTACCCAGGGGGACAGCTTGAGGCTATGTCTCAAAAAAAAAAAGTTCTTTCTTCATGATAAATTAACATTAACCTACTGTAACATTTTTACTTTATAAACTTTTTAACTTTTTAACACTTTTGAGTCTTTTGTAATAGCATTCAGCTTAAAACACAATGTACAGCTGTACAAAAACATTTTCTTTCTTTATATCATTATTCTGTAAACTTTTTACTATTTTACATTTTCTTTCCTTTTAACTTTTTAAATTTTTTTATTAAAAACTAAGACACAAGCCAGAGTAAGGGCAAGGTTCTATCTCTACAAAAAAAGAGAAATAGGGCAAAGTAGACACATGTCAATAGTCACAATGACTCAGGAGGCTGAGACAGCAGGATTGATTGAGCCCCTGAGTTTGAGGTTGCTGTGAGCTATGATGCCACAGCACTCTACCCAGGGTAACAGAGTGAAACTGTCTCAAAAAGAAAAAAAAAAGTATTATGTATTGTACAAAATTGCACATGGTGGATTTTTATACAACTGGTAGTGCCGTAGGTTTGTTTACACCGGCATCACCACAAACAAACGTGCGTAATGCATTACACTAGGGTGTTATGACAGTTATTACATCACTAAGTGATAAAACTTTTTCAGCACTGTTATAATCTTATGGGACCACAGTCACATGCGCCATTTGTCATTGACCAAAATGTTCTTATGGGACACATGGCTGTATATCAATCTTTGTACCCTGGTGATAAATTATACTCCTTTGTAAAAATTGACTATCTAACCGCGGTGGTGTCAGTAGCTCAGTCAGTAGGGCACCAGTCACATACACAGGCTGGTGGGTTCTAACCTTGCCCAAGCCTGCAAAACTATAATGACAACTGCAACAAAAAAAAAGTCGGGTGTTGTGGCAGGTGCCAGTAGTCCCAGCTACACGGGAGGCTGAGGCAAGGGAATTGCTTAAACCCAAGAGTTTGAGGTTGCTGTGAGCTGTGATGCCATGGCACTCTACCCAGGGCCACAGCTTAAGATTTCGCCCTGACAGCCCTAGCAATGGCACTCTAACACACAGGCACCATTCAGGGTCAGAGGGAAGCCAGAGTAGCTAAGAAAAAGTGCTTCCAATGTGGTCAGACTGGCCACTTCAGGAAAGACCACCCCCAGCAGCACCACCGGCTGAGCAAGCCACCTGGCCCCTGTCCTGAATGCAAGGGTGACCACTGGAGGGTGACCTGTCCCCAGAGGCATAATACAAATGAAGAAGCATTCATTCAAGAGACTGCGCTAAAACCCAGAGAGAACTATAAGAATCTGTGAACACACTAAAGACCATTGAATTGCATACTTTAAAGTGGTGAATTGTATGATATGGAATTATGTTTCATTAAGGAAGTTTTTATTTATTTATTTATTTAATCTTTTTGAGATGGAGTCTTAAGCTCCTGGGACAGTGATCCTGTCAGCACCTGAACTGGACTATAGTCAATTTTAGAACATTTCATCACCTCAGAAAGAAATCTTATACCTTTTAGCTATCACTTTCCTGTTTCTCCAATCCCCCCAAGCAACCACTAATCTACTTTTCCCTATTCTAGACATTTTATAAATATGAAATCATATCACATGTTGTCTTTTGTTTTGGGATTCACTCGGCATAATGTTTTGGAGGTTCAGTTATGTTGTAGCGTGTCTCAGTACTTCATTCCTTTTTATAGCTGAATAATATTGCATTGTATGGACATACCACATTTTGTTTATCCATTCATCACATCATGAATATGTAGGCTATTTCCAACTGAGGGTATTATGAATAGTTCTGCTGTCCACATTCATGTCAAAGTTTTTGTGGAGATAAAGTTTTTATTTTTCTCAGGTATATACCTAGAAGCAGAATTGCTGTGTCATAGGGTAACTCTGTGTATATTCATTTAAAAAACTGCCAGACTGTTTCTCTTTTTATTCTTGCCAGACTGTTTTTCAAAGTGACTGCCCCATTTATATTTCCACCAGGGTTTATTAACACCCCCATAAAACCGTTATTATTTGAGTTTTTTATTATAGCCATCCTAGTGGGTATGAAATGGTATCTCATTGTGGATTTGAATTGCAGTTCCCTGATGACTAATGATGTTAAGCATCTTCTCATATGCATATTGACCATTTGTATACTTTCTTTGCACAAACATCTATTCAGATCCTTTGCCCACATTTTTATGGTGAATTTCTTTTTATGATTGAGTTGTAAAAGTCCTTATAATTTCTAGATATGTCTTTCATTAGATATGTAATTTGCAAATACTTTCTCCCATACTGTGGGTATTTGCTTTCTGGATAGTTCTGTGAAGCATAGAAGATTTAATAAGTCTAAGTTATCTATTTTTCCCTTTATTACTTGTGCCTTTGGGTGTTATTTCTAAGAACCCACTGTCAATTGGAACTCATTCAGATTTACCCCCATATTTTCTTCTAATAGTTTCATAGCTTTAGCTTTTACATTTAGGTCTTGATCTATTTAGGATTTATTTTTGTTTGCTGTATAAGGTATTCCAACTCCATTCTTTTGCATGTGGCTACCCAGTTGTCTCAGCACCATTTGCTAAAAAGACTATTCTTTCCCCCACTGAATGGTCTTGGCATCCTTGTCAAAGATCAATTGACCACACATTTATAGGTTTATTTCTGGAATTTCAATTTTATTCTACTGATCTATGTATCTATCTGTGGGCCAGTACCACACTTTCTTTATTACCCTTGCTTTATAGTAAGTATTGAAATCAAAAGTGCAAGTTTTTCTAATTTTTCTAAGTGGAGCTATCTTAATTTCATTCTTTTTATGTTTGTTTTGGTTATTATGGGTCCCTTGTAATTCCACATAAATTTTAGAATCAGCTTGTCAACTTCTGCAAAAAAGGAATCTGGGAATATGATAGAGATTTCACTAAATCTGTAGATCAATGTAGGGAGTATTGCCATCTTAGCAATATTGTCTTCCAATCTATGAATGTGCAATGTTTTTCCATTTATATATAATCTTCTTTAATTTTGTTCAACAAAGTTTTATAATTTTCAGAGTATTTTGAGTTTTGCGTTTCTCTTATTGAGTATATTGCATTTCTCTTATTACATTTATTCCTAACTATCTTATTTTATTATCTTCTTTAATTTCTCTCAACAAAGTTTTATAATTTTCAGAGTATTTTGAGTTTTGCATTTTTATTATTATATTATTATCTTCTTATTTTATTATTATCTTATTATCTTATTATCTTCTTTAATTTCATTCAACAAAGTTTTATAATTTTCAGAGTATTTTTAGTTTTGCATTTCTCTTATTACATTTATTCCTAACTATCTTATTCTTTTTGATGTTATTATAAATGGAAAAGCTATCTTAATTTCATTTTTGAATTATTCATTGCAAGTATACACAAATATAATTACGTTTTTTGTATGCTGATTTGTATCCTGCAACCATGCTGAATGGGTTTGTTAGCTCTGCTTCTAGTGAATTCCTTCAGATTTTCTATGTAAAAGATATTATTATCTGCAAATTAAGATGGTTTTACTTCTTCTTCTCCAATGTAGATGTCTTTCATTTCTTTCTTTTTAACTTAATTTCTTTGGCTAGAACCTCTAGTACAATGTTAAATAGTTTTATTTTTATCATGTGTCTATTTGTGGATCTCTTTGTGTTTATCCTTCATGGAGTTCATTAAGCATCCTGAGTGTATAGATTAACATTTTTCACAATATTTGGGAATTTTGCAGCCATTATTGGTTTGAATATATTTCTGTTCTTTTCGTTTCCTTTTTCCTTCAATACTCTCATTTTGCATATGTTGCTATGCTTAATGGTGTTTCTCATTCTTCTGAGGCTCCTTTCATTTTTCATTCTTTTTTCTTTTTGTTCTTCTGATTGCATAATCTCTATTTACTTATCTTCAAATTGACTGATCCCATAGTATATCTGTCATTGCAGTCGTTACACTTTTCAATACCAGAATTTCCATTAGGATGTTTCACATTCTGTTTTTTTGAAGCTATTCGCTGTTTGATGTGACTTTATCATCACACCTTCCTTTATTTCTTTAATCATGGTTTCATTTAGGTTTTTGAATATAATTATAAGAATTGTAATGGCTACTTTGTGGTCTTTAATCTGTCAAATAAGAGATCTAGTCACTCACATTTTCTGTTGGCTTGGTTTTTTTGATTGTTTGATAGGTTTGTTGTTGTTTTGCAGTATATGGCTTATACTTTAGTGTTTCTTTTCATGTCTTGTAATTTTTGGCTAAAAACAAAAATTTTAGATAATACTATATCTACACATATTGTAGCAACTCAGGGTAGTGGTTACTGCCTTTTAGTGCTTATTATTTGCTTTTTACTTATTTAATTACTGGATGAATTATTTCAGAGAAGTAAAGTGTATTTACCCCCTGATGTTGCTTTACAGAGCATGCATGCAGCCTTAGATATACTCACAGTCATGCTGGGATGGCAATGGTTTTGGCAGGATTCTCTTTTACTGTCTCTTTTCCTGACCCCATCCAGCAGTTAAGCTTCACTAACTGCTGGCTGATTGCTCTATAATTTAAACAATACCCTAGGATAGAAATTGATTTGCCCACAAATCCAATCAAATTTGGATACTTTTGAAGGGATAGTTCTCAAAGTGATTATTTGAAGTTCATTACGACCTCAGGAGAGCTCTTTACAGCTTTCTCCTTCCTTATTTTTCTCTGGCAAACTATCCAACAGTTTAGTTTCTATCTCCAAAGAATCTATCAATATCCTCCCAGTCACCTTTCATCCCAACTTTCACTACTTTTAAGAGCTTTAGGCCTAAACTTCTCCATGCTCTGTTAGGAAAAAAGTCAGCTCCTTTGGAGAGAAACTGAAGCTATTTCATAGCTTTCTTTTCTCCACGGGCAAAATGTCAGAGTCATAGAGCTGGGTTTGGGACTAATCCTGTATTTCTCTTTGAGTAACAACCCTGCTTTAGGAGCTGAGCTCTTGTTGATGATGGTAGCAGCCCCAGGTCGCTTCTGCTTGCCTCATGCTACATGGAACTCCTGACCTGTCAGCCAGATGAACGGCAAGAGGGGCCAAAGTATTCTCAGTGGCAATACACAAACTAGAGGCTCCATTCCACATGTGGGGGTAAAAAAAGAGGGCCCCTCTACCTCCTGCCTGCACTAGCCTCAGCAACAGAGATAAGTGCAGAGTGAAAAATGATCATGCTGTATGTCTCACAGTAAAATAGTGCCCATCAAGTCATGAGTGGCTTAACAAAATATGTTGTATGTACAGTATGGAGTACTACACAGACATGAAGAAGGATGAATTAAGGACTTTTGAAATAATTCAGATGGACCTGGAGACCATTATCCTATGTGAAATACCTAAGGAATAGAAAAAATATCATACATACGCACTATTAAATTGAAACTAAACAACGAGTACACAGGTACACAGAGGGAAGTAAAACTCAGTGAAAATCAAGCAATGGGGGAGGGAGGAGGGGATGGTCCATAATCTACCTAACAGGTACAAAGAACACTATCTTGATGATGATCACATTTATAACTCTGATTAAAGTATAACAAAAGTGATCTATGTAACCAAAAACATTTGTACCCCAGTAATACTTTGAAATTTAAAAAATAAAAATAAATAGTCCTGAAGAGGTAGCAGAGAGAACAAGATGCCTTGTGTTCTTGGCTGTACCAGTGTGAAGTGGCGGTTTTTGCTGTACTGAGCTGAAAGAAAGGAAAGAGGGTAGAGATCTTCTTTCAAATATCACAGATACTTATAGTTCTTTCTGGGTTTTAGTACATTCTCTTGAGTGAATGTTTCTTCATTTGTATTATGCCCTGAGTGCTATTTCCAAAGACTTTAATGCTTGTTTGTTTTTTATAATTTTTAGCAATTTCACTAGGTTGTGGGTATACACAGAGCATCTCACACATTATGAACAGTTCATTCCAGGAATGCAAGAAAGTTTCAATATTTTAAAAAAATGATTACTATAATGCTTCATATTAATATATCTTTAAATTTTTATCTCCATAGATATTTAAAAGGCATCTAACAATGAAACTGTCCTATATAAAATTAATAAAGGGTCACAGGGTGCAAACTGTGGTGGGGCTTGGACTCTGCAAAGGTATAGTCATAGTTAAAATATGTGTACATAATCAGTCATTGTCCCTAATTTGCTTTCCAATAATTGCTCACTATTCAGGAGTCTCATAGCCAATGGTCATGTAGATTCTTAACTTTCTTAATTACTCTTATAGATAACATCATCCTTTTGAAACCCAAGGCTAAGTATTGAGAAGGCCCTGCATTCTAGTTAATTGATTGACCTACCCAGACCAGTGGCCCATATCAAGGAATTGACTCAACTGGTCTTGTTATCCCTCCCCAAGAACTGACTCAGTACAAGAAGACAATTCCCACATCTCTATGGTTCCACCCCATACGCAGCCAATTGGTAGATCCAATTGCCTAGCTATTTTCTTGCCAAACTACCTTTAAAAACCCTTTCTCCCAAATTCTCAGGGAGACAGATTTGAGTACTTCCCCCCTGTCTTCTCACATCGTACTTGTGATATTAAAATCTTTCTGTTTCAACCCCTGCTGCTTCAGTGTATTGGCTTCCTCTGAGCAGTGGGGCAATGAACCTCATCAGGTTGTAATAACAATAGTCAAAATCCATTCCTATAAAAAAATTATAAAATAGGTAGTGGTCCTTTCTCATCATGATAAAATAAAATTGAATAAAGCTAGCACCTTACTTGATAGGGAGGCATTGGAGGCATTGCCACTACAGTTAGAAAAGATCTCACCATTTCCACTACTGTTAACATTGTGTTGGAGGTATTAGCCAACCTCATTACACAAAAGGAAACTACCAGAGACAAAAGATTTTAGGAGGAAAAATGCAATACTGTTTGTAAATAAACAGGGTAAAACTGAAATAAAAAGTGCATTAATAACAGACTGATGAGACTATGAATGATAAGATAGGAGGATAAAGGTATAACCACTCAGAGAAGAAATATGAAAATGTCACATAAAATTACCAAATGAATTTACCTTTTGTTCCAGCAATGCCATATCAGAGAATCTACTTAAAAGTTGCACCTCTAAGCCAGGTACGGTGGCTTACCCCCGTAATCCTAGCATTCTGAGAGCCTGAGGCAGGTGGATTGCTTGAACCCAGGAGTTTGAAATCAGCCTGACCAAAAGTGAGACCCCCCCCATCTCTAAAAGCACCTGGGTGTTGTGGTGGGGGCCTATAGTCCTAGTTACTTGGAAGGCTGAAGGAAGTGAATCACTTGACCCCAGGAATTTGAGGTTGTTTTGAGCTTTGGCGCCATAGCACTCTACTTAGGGTGACAAAATGAGACTGTCTCAAGAAAAAAAAAGTTGTACCTCTATAAAGACACACACACAATTATTCATTGCAGCTTCATTTGAGAAAGCAAAAGTTTGGAATCAACTAAAATTTTTTTTTTCTTTCTTTGGAGACTGAATCTCACTCCATTGCCCAGGCATGAGTGCCCCAGCATCAGCCTAGTTCACAGTAGCCTCAAACTCCTAGGTTCAAGGGATCCTCCTGCCTCAGCCTCCTGAGTAGCTAGGATTACAGGCACCTGCTGCAATGCTTGGCTAATTTTTTCTATTTTTAGTAGAGGTGGGACCTCTTTCTTGTTCATGATGGTCTTGAACTCCTGAGCTCAAGGGATCCTCCCATCTCAGCTTCCCACAGTGTGAGGATTTCAGGTGAGAGTCACCATACCCAGCCAACCCCAATGTGTTTCGATAGACTCTGTATAAACTATTTCATAGTCCCAAAGAGGAATGTTGGCCCTGTGCAAAGGCCTTGCCTATAATCCTAATGCTTCGGGAGGCCAAGACAGGAGGATCAATTGAGGTCAGGAGTTTCAGGCTGCAGTGAACTTTAATTGTGCCAATGTACTCCAGCCTGGGTGACAGAATGAGACCCTGCCTCAAAACAAACAAAACAATGGAGTGATGTGGAACTTTAAAAGACAATGAGGAAGATCTTTATGAATTGGAGTAACCTAGGATATACTGTAAAGAGGAAAATGTACATAATAGCTTATCTAGTAGACTACCCTATACATAAGAAAGTAAAGGAAATAAATAAACATGCAAAACACTGGAAAGGTAAACCAGGAAACCAAACAGGCAGATTTCTCTGGCATTTTCTTATATGTGTTTTGATATGAACTAAGTAAATGTTTTACTGTATTCAAAAAATATATTCTAAAAATAGCTGGGCATTGTC
>CAUYQV010195318.1:0-72315 GCA_963574575.1 Galagoides demidoff
TATATCCAGAAGACCAAAAATCACACTACAATAAAGATATTTGTATCAGAATGTTCATTGCAGCCCAATTCATAATTGCTAGGTCATGGAAGAAGCCCAATAGCCCATCGATCCACAAATGGATCAATAAATTGTGGTATATATACACCATGGAATACTATGCAGCCATTAAGAAAGATGGAGACTTTACCTCCTTCATATTTACATGGATGGAGCTGGAAAATATTCTTCTTAGCAAAGGATCCCAAGAATGGAAGAAAAAGTATCCAATGTACTCAGCCCTACTATGAAACTAATTTATAGCTTTCATAGGAAAGCTAGGACCCAATTTTAGCCCAGGAATATGGGGAGAGGGGTCGGGGGGGTGCAGGTAGGGTGATTGGTGGGATCACATCTATGGTTCATCCTATAAGAGTACATGTGAATCTCTCTAAATGTAGAATATAAATGTCTTAACACAATAACTAAGAAAAAGACATGAAGACTATGTAAACCAGTTGGATGAAAGTATTTCAAATCATATACAGAAACAGTACACTGTAGCCCATGATGGTATTAATGTACACTGCTATGATTTAATAAAAAAATTTATTGTTTACATATGTATATCTAGAAAAACATTACTTACATAGAAGATTTGGAATTATCTGTGGTTTCATCCATCTAGGAGGGGTCTTGGAACTTATCCACCAAGTATGAGCAGGAATACTGTACCAATTTACATCCCCACCAACAGTGTGAAAGTAGGAACAGTATCCAGATCCTCACCAACATATATTTTTCATTTGATATTAGCTTTCTATTAAATTTTCAATGAAAGAATCTCTCTCCCCACTTTAGAGATAGCTGTGAGGGAACAGATAGCTGTAACTAAATCAAAAGCAAAGAGTGAGGAAGGAAGACACAGTGAAACCAGCATGATCCTGATCAATGGAATAAAGCCTTGTTTGCAAGCTTCTCTGAGCAAGTAGCTTCCCTTTATTCTTTTATCCAGTTAAGTGTGGGTATCTAACTAATGCAATATTGTAATATATGTACCATGTGCTGGATGACTAATACTTGTAGGAAAATAATTCTGGATGCCTAATCAATATTTCAGACTTTCCCATCTTTTTAAGGACCTATTCAATATTGAAAATGGCTAGAGAAAAGTCTCTGAACTGTAATTTTTGAGACTGAATTATCTCCCCGATGTTAGTAGTTCTCTGCGTGTGTCTTTCTCCCACTGGGCATTGCTTCTGGACCTGAGACTTGCACCCTTCTGAGGAGCTCCTAGGTGGGCTTCCCATGGCTGTTCTCTCTTGTCCTTGCTTGACTTGAGAAGTTGTTCTTCAGCAACACTCTACCCAATTAGACATCACTAGGTGCCCTGCTCTGATGCATATTTGAATTCGTTTTCATATTTTCCCATAAGTCAGCTTCTGTTACAGCTCTAAGATAGTGTAACATCTTAAATTGTTCAACTTTTTAGCTACCCCCTACTGCTCTATCCTTATGCTGAATATGTGGATGTAATTAGACACTGGACTTTAAGGTAACAGTGTCAAGGCATAGCTTTCTCAAAGGGAATGAGAATGTGCCACGTAATATCAGAAGAATGAAGGGTGCTGTACATTTTTCAGAACTCTGCATGAATCTGATTTTCCTCATTTATTTCCACGCCAGGAGTTCTTGCATTACCTATATGGAAGTGTCATAGTGAGAGCCAAGAAAGGTGATGGCCAATTATTCGGTTTAAAATTTTATATCATTGAGCTAGTGTTAAGAAGGGATCATAGTGAGAAGAATTACAAATCAATTTCGGTCTGGATTTCAGAGACTAAGTTGATGTTTCTAAATGTAACAAAAGTGAATAGGAGGGAAGTAATGGTAAAGCAGACAGGATACTTGGATAGGGGGACAGGCCCCTGCAATGGAAGTCTCCCATCCAAGACAAGGATGAAGGGAGGTATGAATGAGAAAGAAACTCACAAAAGGAGGTGGAGAGACATCCACGCGATGGAGATCGAGGCAGGCAGCAACACAGATATGCAGTAAATTGAGATGGGCACCCATTTAAGTATCAGTAAGTAGAAGGGATCTATGCTTCACTCTCCCGCTAAATTAAAGTAAGGAAATATTCTTATGCAATGATTCACTCTTTAGCTCCACACAAAATTAGTATTAATAGCATATATTGTGTAGGCAGAATAATTCACAGAGAACCCTACTTGCCCCCCCCCTTTTTTTTTACAGTTCAGGGCCAGGGTCGAGTTTGAACTCGCCACCTCCGATATATGGGGCCATGGAGCCAGCGTTCTATTCCTTTGTGCTATAAGCGCCACCCCTAATTGCCCTTATTTTCTGAGAATAAATGCACAAAAGGATATTTGTGGGGAATAAACTATTCAAATATGCCTCAGAGCAGGGCACCTAGTTTAATATTTTGTTGATGCCTAAGGATAAAAAGAATCTTTTAGCTGTGAAGACAATATAGAGCTCACTATGCAGAACAGGAGATTGAAGTAATTTTTTGAGTCTCTAGATCTTCCCACCCTTCCACAACAGTATTTACCCTTAGGTCAGCTTCCTTTAGAATATTAAAAGAACAAAACAAGGAAGGGCAGCAGAGTAACCAGCCCTCGCATTATACCAGGGTAAGCAGAAAATGGGAAAGAAAAAGAAAAGAAAAAAAAGTAAGTGTAACCAGAATCCTAGCCAAGGTCAGGCATTTGCTGTGCTGTCCTCTGCTTATATGATTTGCCCAAATTTGACCAAATCTAATGTGTAGAGGTGAAAATTGAAACTTAGTAATCACCATACCTTGTTTCCAATGAGATACTTAGCAAACGTTCCATGGTAGACTTGAAAGATAATCAAACTATTTTTTCCCTTTTCTGTGCAAACCAATGCAGTTAGTAAAATCTGACAGTTACTGTCTTCATCCAATTCTAACCAAATGTGTACATTCCTCCTATAAATACTTTAATGCAATTACAAAATAAATATAATATTCATTCACAAAGTTTCTCGTGATAACTATTTTTAAAAGTGTGACATTACCACTGAAGAACATAGAGATATTTGCTATTTAAACCTCCCTGTCGTGAGGTAAGAGCGACCTGACAGGCTCTCTGCGGTGCCAGTGATTCCCGACCTAAAGTAGGAATTAATGGATCATCTTGCTGTTACCCAGCGCCTGCCAGCCTATGTCTTCCTCTAAAATGAGTTCAAACGTGGGGGAGGTGAAATAAGGTGATTGTCCCAAGCAAAACAACTAAGAGTATACGTGTCATACCTGAACATTGTTTTAATATTCTTTTAGTTACTGAGTTAAAAAGCTACAGACATCAGCTGGAGCAAATCTCCTGGTGCCTTATAATGTTTTGCTTTCAAAATGTTCCAAGGCTCGGACTAGCCTAAAGAAAAAAGTAATCGGTTTCATTGAACATAGATTCCATGGAGTGGCCAAGAAATTGCCCAGTTCACAGAGCCTTTTGGAGGACAGAGTGAAATAGGAAATTCTCAGTTCTCAGAAACTGGTAGGTAACAGGGGACTGTACAGGCAAAGGGAAGACAATATCGTGTAGGCAGAAAGATGGAGAAGTGCACGGCAATTAAGAGCAAGCACTGGCTGGCGCCTGTGGCTCAAGTGGCTAAGGTGCCAGCCACATACACCTAAGGTGGCGGGTTCGAATCCAGCCCGGACCTGCCAAACAACAATAATGGCTGCAACCAAAAAAAAAAAAAAATAGCCAGGCGTTGTGGCGGGCGCCTGTGGTCTCAGCTACTTGGGAGGCAGAAGCAGGAGACTCGCTTGAGCCCAGAAGTTGGAGGTTGCTGTGAGCAGTGAAGCCATAGCACTCTACCCAGGGGAACAGCTTGAGGCTCTGTCTCAAAAAAAAAAAAAAAAAAAAAAAAAAGAGCAAGCACTCACTCAGGCTTCATGAGTTCAAATCCTCACTATGTCTCTCACTGGCTGCCTGACATCAAGTCAGTTACTTCTATCTTCATTTTTTCATCTTAAATTAGGTTAAAAAGAATAAAGACTTTGTATGCTGTTTTGTAACGAGGGGTGTTATAAACATAGAGTGTGCTTGCGGTGGTATTTGGCACACAAAGTGCATTGCATATTTATAGTATTTAAGATAATGGAAATCAAAATTAGACAAATGTTTACCTTTCAACTTTGCAATTCACTATGACTATATACCTAGCACACTTTATGTTGTCTCCTTAATGTTTATGTTTACAACCTGTAAAGTTTGGAATATAGTATAAAAGATTTCCTTATCGCCTTATATTAAAATTGCGAATTTAGTACATGTCTTGAAAATTACATGAAATCAGAATTACCCTAAAAGACTGGAGATAACTCTTGCAGTTCTCTTTGCATGTATTATGTCAATGCATTAAAAATGTACCTTTTCCCTCCGATGTTAAGGTGAGTGCTTTAAAAAGTATTCATCATTGGTTGACTAATTTGTCACAGGGAGGCATGCTGTGTAACAGCAAAATATTCTTTTAATACTACCACACATGGGATTCTATTCCCTGAGTCTATCTGTTGTAAATAATTTGGGGCAAGAGTAAGCAATAAAAATCTAAACGTGTTCAATCCACGGAGTCTTCAGGGCAGAGCTGGACTTTCAGTATGAACTCAAGTGCTCTTACTGAAAACAAAGGAATGTAAAGAGAAAAAATACAGACACCATGAAAAATTACCTCGAGTTGTATTCAATGCAAACATTTTTAAAATAGCATGAATCATAGATCACTTTTTGAACAACAAAAGGATCACCCGAATTGAAGTATTATAGAATAAGAAGAAGAACTCATTTCCTGCCAAGTTTGAACCATAGTTGTTTAATTCAGTAATATTCAGGCAAAGTAACTACACGCAGAAATCTTTTAATTTTTTTTCAAAAATAGTATGGAAATGATTTTTTCTTTTACTATGTTAGCTTTTAGCTGAGTTACAAGTATGTTTTAACTAAACAGGCAATATTGGCTATATACACAGCAAGTAATAATAATTAGAAAATTATTAAAGACTGGCTTTTACCTTTCAGACAAACAATTCTCTACTAAATTATTGTATGCAATATATATTGAGAGCCCAATATTCACTTACAATTCAATTTAAATGTATAGTGTGTATACGTATATGTGTGTATTTTTACACAATAAAAAATTAATAATTATAGACTCATACTGCTTAACTTTTCCACCCTTTTTCTTTGTTTCGTTTATGACAAAATGGATAGCACAAAGGATTTTGCCCAGGTTATTTGTTAATAAAATTGGCACTTGGCTAACAGCCTTCTTTCCATTTCCTGTCCTGTCACAATCTTGAGCAATTTTAATATGCAGATGACTCATCCTCTCAATTTCCTAGACTCCCAATTCCTTATTCTAGTCACCTCTAAGAAATTACTCTTCAGTTACATAACCACCCATGATTTTTAGGGCCTTATTATCAAATCTGTTTTCTTTATACCCCACGTAATTAATTTACATATATGTTACCTCCCTAGAACACAGTATCAAAAATACTATTTTGAAAGCCCTTTCATTTCACTGGAATCGTCAGCATGCTTGATCTACTCCTTGTTCTCAGTATAATCAGTGGTTCACTTCTCTATTTTAAAATCATCTTCCCTCTCTCAATGGAATCTTGCAAACCTGCTGAAAACATGGTGTCTTCTCCTTTTGTAAAAAGAAAAACTTCACAAGACCATCTTATGTCCTTTTGCACATCGCAATTACAAACTACAGATTATACCATAGTCTCTATGTCCAGTACTCTACTAAAAAACTTTCAAGTTCATCAATGAACATATTTAAAAGAACTCATTTTATCAGGCACTTGAACAGAATCATGTACGCCCTCCCTGGATTTGAGAACATAGCACATCTAGACTTGCTTCTAGAACTCTGGCAATATTCTCCTACTCTTTCTCACAGACTAAAATGATCATTGAAGGTTAGAGTTCTCAAGACTCAAACCCATGCCCTCTTTTTCGCTCCTGCTGATGATACCTCTACAGATCTTTCCACAGAGCATTCACCAAGCCAGGGGTTTTCAGCAAGTGGGACAGCACACTGGTGTGCCCAGAGAGGATCTTAGGTGTGCCATTATAATTTCTAAAGATCATTAATTAAATTATTTTTGAAAGAAGTTCAAAGAACAGTAAGCATTTTTTTTTTTTTATTCCTTTTTCGATCAACAGAACTTAAATGTCCCATGGAAGTTTAACTATGGATTCAAATGTGCTGTGAAACAAACAAACAAAAAATATTGGAAAACACTTACCTAAACCAATCCACATCAACTGCATGATATTTAGAAGATGAAACAAGAAACTGATCAAACAAAAGCTTATGCTGCTTACTGGCCACAAGAAAACCAGTCGCTATCTCTGACCTGGGAGCCTTCCACGGTCTGCCAGTCTATGAGACGGTGGCATGTTGGCATATTAAGTAGCTTGTAAGTAAGTAGCTGTTGACAAAGGGACAAAAAATAATTGGCGTAATTTCCTGGAACATATAACTTAAAAGTTTTACCTATCTGTATTTGTTTTAACTATTCTTCATATGTAGGAAGAGAACATATATGCATGAGGTGGAACAAGTAGGTTCTGGAACTCATCCTCCAAAAAGTGTAGCATTCCTCTCTGCTGAATATCACTGTGGTCCTCTTCACAGTACCCGCCTCGGGAAGCTGGGCACTGACACCAGTGCCTGGTTCACCCTTCAGAGCACTTTTCTGAAGATGAGTTTGTGACCTTAATTGTCCGACCTCATATATCAACAGCTATGGCAGAAAGAGGAGTTATAAAATCGCCTTGAAGGGTGGACTAGGTGGTGGCATTGATCCAATGTTTCCCGAGGGGGGCACTTCAAGGGCGCCCATAGTGATATTTAGCAGTGAGATATGTAGCACTCTTCCTAACTTCAGAACTTGATCATCTGATCCCAGTAAATACACATAAGAATAAAAAAAAGTTGAGTTTGGAGGTAGAAAGATGTATCACTAGTACAAAGGATAGAAACACATTTGTTTTTTCATGTAAATCATTTCTGTGTCCTTAACAACCTAATCACAAGTAGGAAACGTATTTCATATATATATATGTGTGTGTGTATATATATGTATGTATATATATCTGCAAAGATTCAAATGGTTGCTTTCAATGTTGTCTTGGAACTAAAAGTAATTTATTAACTAGCACAGTAGCAAACAATGTTACCTCAAAAAGTACACAAAATTTTATATAATAATCAGTGGAGGTATTTGATTTTTCTAATTTATAAATTTATAAAAGCTTGAACAGAGGATGAATAACATAAATAATAGTGAAACTGATAGTGCCATACAATAAATGGTCAGTTGTATTGTGTTATAGATTAAGAAATGTCTTACTTTGCTATTTCCTAGCCTGGCTGTATGTTTAGAAGACTCTGACTCAAATGTGTTTGGATTATCTGATTTGTGGCCACGGTAACCCATATTTATGTGCCTAGTTCTTCACCCACTTGCGTGCATGTTACATTGTAGCAAACACAGGTATTACAGGGGTTTGTTTGTTTTCTTGGTATTCTTTCACCTGCCCCAGAGTTATACATGTTATATTGATGAAACATAACATGTTTGTTTAAACTTATATCGATTTTTAAATCAACACTGATTTTAAACAGAGCTTCCCTCTCCAGGTTCAACTTAATTTATATTGATTTCTTTGACATTGTGATGTACGGTGACCTGTGTCTTTCCTCTTATAGACCAAAGACATAAAATATATTCAACATAACAATGTAACTTATAATTTAATTACAAAATAATTTTTGATTCCCCAAATTAATTCTTTCCATTTATGTAAAATTTTATTTTAGACAATTTAAAAATATTTATAAGTATTTTTATTCTATTTATATGTCCTGAACTTCTTCAAGAAAGGAGCCTGAAAGTCTAATATTGAAAAGGAATATAGGGATAAAAACTAACTCTGTGAAACTATGAATATAAATTAAATCTTATTCAAGGATTAAGTTTTCGGAGATTTCTTTCTTTTCTTTTTTCTTTCTTTCTTTCTTTCCTTTTTTTTTTAGACAGAGTCTCAAGCTGTCACCCTGGGAAGAGTGCCATAGTGGCACTCACAGCAGCCTTGAACTCTTGGGCTCAAGAGATCCTCTTGCCTCAGTTTTTCTATTTTTAGTAGACAGGTTTTTGCTCAGGCTGCTCTCGAGCTGGTGACCTCAAGCTATCCACCTGTCAGAGTGCTAGGATTATAGGTGTGAGCCACCACGCCCAGCCCAATTGTGTCCAATTCATAACTGGCAGTAAAAAGTACCCTTAAAAATGTATCCCATATGTTCTACACACACCACATCCAGCTATGTGTAGGATTTCTATTTTATTGTTTAGTATGCCTGAAATTACTATGAAAAAGCGAAAATCAAAGGTTTATTGCTAATAAAAATAATCCTGTAACTATTTTCATATCTATTTTATCTATTCATTTTCCATCCTTTATAAAATAGCTTCTATACCTAAAACAATTTGTTACCAAGAGAATTGTTAGTTCAATAATATTTGTCCTTTGAAAGTTTCCAATTCAGTGGTGGAAATAAAGGTAAACAATGTTTTTTTTATTAAATAAAATGAAAATATATAATTGTAAAGATGATAAGTGCTGAAGAGTAAAAAAGGGTATATATGTTTCAACTTCCATACATGGGGAAATAGCCTGGCTTGTCACTTCAGTGAGTGTGGGTTTTTTACGTCTAATCACCATGTCTTTAGAAGGGTGTGATTACTTGGAAGACACCCAAAGTGCATGATGGGTTATTTTTATGATTCAGTTAAGAAATAATGGTCATTTGGCTATGGATGTGGTGTTAGGCTTGCGTGAAGCAAATAGATATGGTGTGTGTGTGTGTACGTACATACCTGCATTATGTATCAAAATAAAACAGAAAAACTAATGAATTAGAAATGGAAAGTGCCAGGAAAAGAAAATAGACATTTAATTATTAGGAGTAAGGTTTGCTGAACTGAATAGTTAGCAGTGTTATTAAGTGAGGTAGACAACAAGGATAAGCTTTCTGAGGGATGACCATGAGCCTGCCTGTGAAAATTCTTGGTTTGAATTTTTTTGTTGTTGTTAGTTTTAATTTGTTTTGAGACATTCAAGGAGAGCTACAGGTCCAAGAATTCTTATTTCACTATTTGAATTTCCCTAAACATCAAGTGCTTTGTTCAGCAGAAAGTTTTTAGAAATTCATTTGGCAGCAAAAAGCTGACATGAGACCCTATGAGGATTTTTGTTGTTGTCTGTGTCGTGCATCATTAAGCCTCCCTAATGTAAACCTTAGAAGGTTGGGGTTACTCTATGTAACAGCTATGATGTTTCACAACATCCCCTGAACAAATCTTTTTAAAACCTGAAAACTACTTAATTTTCATGCACACAGACCCCCCTCGGATAAGAGGTGGAAGGTAGATTATCTAACAGTTGTGTTTGCAAGTCTGGAGTATAATCTGAAAGTGAGGCTGCGGAAACAAACTTGCGATTTACGTACCACCGGCAGGCAAGAGCACATGAAGCAGAAAGAAAGCAAGGCTTAAGGGGAAGTATTCCAGAACCACAGTGCTAAAGCTGATTAGAGATGGATAAGCTGGCAAAGGAATATATATTATAATTTATTTATAAAGTTATTCCCATTAATTGCATAATCTCTTCGTAATTTTGGAAATTTCCCACTAATATCATACGTTAGGTAATGATCCAAGGATTTACAGCACTACTGAGAGAAAGAAGGTACATTTTGGATAGAAAGAAATTGCTTAATAAGTAGTCTAGTAAGAGATGAAGACATTGTGCTGATGTCAGCATTTCTGTGAGGCAAAGATATCCCCAGAGGCCTCAATGCACAGTGCCCATGGTTTGGTGAAACCATATCTGTCAATGGCTTGTCCCTTTGGGGCTAATTTACATGCAGAGTGTGTGGTACTGGAGTGAGTTTCACTACCTCCCTTGAAATGTCCCTGGTAGCAAGTCCAGTCTGCCAGCTGAGACAGGGCCTTTTCCCAACTCACACTGCACTTAGATTGTCTGGAACATCTTGTCCTCTGGCATATAAGGGTTTGTAGAGACCACCAAATGGTCTCTTCAACTCTACTACTTGTAATTACTCCTCCAATATCAACATCATGTGGTGTTAGTGGTTTAAGTGCATGACCCACTGCACAGTGGGGCAAATGATTCCTTAGTTCTGTGCAAATAGAATCATCATTCTGTATTTCACTCCCCAAGATAGTTTGCTTTCAATTTTAAGTTCTCAGGTGCTTCTTCTGGGTAGTCCTTTGTATACCACAATCTCAGCAGCTGTATCAAAAAATAAGGAGTTTACAATGATTTCTGTGGTTGTGACTTGATGAATTTCCTAGTAACTAATTAAATGACATGTATAAATATACACAAATATTACAATAAATGTATCTAATTCTTATTCCCACAGGATACATGACTTACTGTGAGATGGTGGTTTATAATCTAGGTTACACCACTTATTCTTTATGGCTTTGCTTTTCTCATTTGCATGTTGGATTCTGACATTCTCTTTATGGAATAATAATCTTTGCAAGTACATGCTTATCATTGTATGAATTACAGTTCATATTACAATTTACAGTAGGTTATCATATGTGGAAGTTAATTTCTGTCTTCTTTGTAATTTTGAGACTATCATATCATCTAAGATAAGGTAAACACATGAGAAAATTAATAATTAAATGAATAGAATGATCTTTATGAGGTTTACATTTCAAATTTGCTTCTTTTGAGAATTGATAAAGATTGAATTACAGGATAACAGAGGACTAAGCTGATTAAAAGCATTACATTTACTATTCTAAATTTAGGGCATTTATCAACTTGAAAACATACATGAATGATATGACACAAAAATTTTCATTTAAACAATACAGAAGACTTTTAATCAGTGCTATTATACTTTCTCATAAATTTTCAGTTTTGAGTGTATTAAAATAACATTGAGAAAATTTCAAAAAAAGAAGTAAGTAGCATAGCAAAAAATGGCATGAAGTGTATGTCAACTTTAAAACTGGGACAGGGAAATTTTATTTTAAGTATTTATTCTGACATATATATGAATGTGTACAACATTAGGCAAATTGCATTAAAAACAAGTTTGTATATCTGTAATACAGAGATCCCAATAGGCAGAAGAAGAAATAGAACATCCACGTAGAACTTGTTAGTATGTTGTATGACTTGTATATAGTTTAATAAATATCAGTTATGACCATTATTAAAAAATATTCAATACAGATTTCCTTTTCAGAAATCATTTTACTGGAAATATTTTAAGGTAATTGTTAATTTCTTCTTTTACTTTTTCCAAAAAAGGTAACAGTCAAAGAAACATCTATTAGATCACATGTACTTTAGAAAATTGAAATGAAGAATGAATAAAGAGTTCACTATTCAGGACATCAGGCTAAGTCTATAAACATATGGCAGTGAATCATCTACAATTAAACTTACCACACAGCAGAATACTTAAAGTTCAAATAATTAGTCATCAAAATGAGAGGCACTATTTTTTCAAGATACATAAACCATAAAATTTTCTTAAAAAGTAGAAATAAAACAGAAAAATTTCAATATAATACTTTCTATATAACTCCTCCCATAATTGCTATATATGTGTATACATAACATAAGCACATACACACAAATGTATACACAGTGAGAGATAAATCTGAAAAATTTGTAACTATGGAAAGACTATAATGTATACAATGTATGTCTGTAGAAGAAGGCTAAGTAATAAAGTAATTTATTTTACTTTTATATAATGGTACTTACTTTTCCTTTGGTTTTTATTTTTTCATGCCTGAAAGCCTGTTGATTTATAAGTGGATAAAGCACAGACACATAGTTTAATGATATTACTAATAACATGTGAAAATTACTACAATTATTTGTATACATTGCAAATTTAAGGCATGCAACAGAATTTTAGACAGTATCACAAAAACGATAAATATCTTACTGGATAGTTTCATGAAAAGTAATATATTAACTTTCACCCTTCACCAAAAAATTCATTTAAACATAAGTATTTCTCTCTTTAAAGTAATTTGTGTGTGAGAGAACTTGATATGTGAATTTCATATGATACCAGATGATACCAGTCGGATTTTCTCATTGCTCTAATTTTTATTTTGTTTTGTTTAATACAAAATGGTCCGTCCAAGTCCAGGAATCATTTGATAATCTTGAAATGGAATCACATTATAAACCATAAGAAAGTATGGAAACATAAACATTGCTGAAATGGACCTCATATACAATATTTTATACATTGCCTATTGTTTTGTCGTGGAAACATTGGCTTTTCCCAATGAGCTCACAGGCATTGAAACAGCCTGGAATGCTACAAAAATGACTTAGTATTAAATAAAAGAATATGTTCATATAGATGTCACCAAAATTCAGCTGGTAAATAGAAACCCAACATGCCTAGAAGCGTCTGTTTTACAGAAATTCAACACTTCTCAATCTCTGCACTTACAATGCATTTATATTCATGGTTTTAGTACAATTCCCAAATATTATACATGTTTAGCTGTTGGTTTTCACCCTTCTTTGCTGTTCTTTGTTCTCTTATCTCTATCAATTTAGATTTGTTCAATCATTGAGAAGCAATAGTTAAACAATTTCAGGTCACTAAATGTATATAGACTTCACTGTTTTACAAAATTTTAAATCATTAAAACAAATAGAGAATTATTAAAATGTTTGTTATTCATAATGAACAGTTATGTTCATACAATAGGTATAGCAGGAGTACTTATAAACCAGCCAGTATATCTGGAGAATAAAGATACATTATATAGTGGTGATACTGAAAAATAGAATGTTTCAGAATTTCAGAATATTAGGGGGTACACTTGTTTTATTTACATACTTTGTTTTGGTACAGATTGAGTCCAAGTTATAAGTGTACCCTTCACCCATGTAGGTGCACTGCACCCAGCAGGTGTTAATTTACCCATCCCATCTTCCCCTCTCCCCCCAGCTTGATTTTCACTGAGATTTATTTACGTATGTGCACATAAGGGGATTGATCAGTCAGTTTCAGTTTGGTATGGAATTCACATGTCTGTTTCTCCATTCTTGTGATTTTTCACTTAGAAGAACGGTTTCCAGTTCCATCCAAGCTATCACTAAAGATACTAGCTCACCTTTTTTATGGCTGAGCAGTAAGTACGCCACAGTAAGCATGTACCACATAAGAGATAAAAATTTTAACAAGTACATTATGTAATAACATAGTATACCAGAATGATGAAAGATGAATTGATAAAGTGTTATTTTGAGTCATGGTGGACTTTCAAACGCACAAAGTACATGAATGATTATGCCAAGCGTGCAAAATAGAGTACAGAAACATTTATAGTGGGAAGTGTTTGGCAAGGTAAAAAACAAGCAGTTAAATACATTTAACTAGGCCAATAAAATATAATTCTATATTCGCAGATAAAAACAATAGTATAGCAGCTATATTTTTAACTTGGAATAATGTTCATCAGTATTAAAATAGTGTACAGTATAGGCCCAGCTAACTACGTAAGAGTGTGCTGAGAGAGAGAATTAGTTTCAAAAGTTTCCAGGAGGATGGATTTTCCTCAATATGACTGCCCATCTTTGCTAGGAAGCATAAAAAGAGTGGCAAAAGATTAAATTACTAAACACCATGAATTAGAAATTCTATATATAATATGAATCCTGGCAAAATTAGTCTAGAAGTTGTAAGTCACAATTTCATCTTATTAATCACAGTGAATAATAAGCTTTCTTTTGCAACATTTTATAACAGTAGAATGAGTTGCAAAAACAGATGATTAGATATATTCAGATGCCAAGTGACCGACCCACACCACCTTAACGGTCCCCTCCACTTAACTAAACTTTAGACATATTTCTTCTTGACTCGAGAACTCTGATTTCCCTTTTATTACATTTGCTTTAGAAAACTTGTAGTTGTACATTGTTTCTCTGCCCCTTGGGGATATAAATCTTCTCCCAACCTCTTTCTCTAGAACCCAAGAGCCACCTCTTTGGTATTTAATCATCAAGAAGGAAAGTTGCCCCTATCACTCCGTCCTCGCTGTGGGAAGAGGAGCTTAACCTTCACACCAATTAACAACCACACACAGCCTGTCACATTCACCCAATGTCCTTCAGCTGAGCCAGCACTACCGTCCCAAAGCCAAACAACTCTTGTGTTTTTTGTTTTGTCAGATTAAATTCAATCTCACCCGCTTATTGCCAGATTTTGCACTAATCTTGAAACATTCTTGCTTCCCTGTTTAATTCCATCCAGTGCTACAACTTAAAGGGTAACAAAAGTGCTCCCCGTCTTTCTTTCATTCATTTTTTCTCCTTCATTGTTTGATATATGAGAATTAATTATGCTGTACAGTGTAAGGTGATCTTTTGATGTGGCTCTCTTTCTTTCAGAAGGCTCCTCAGTGGCACATAAATAATTTGTTGTCCATTTGATTTTATTGATTTGCTATGCCACCAATTTCTTATTGTAAATTTATCCATGCTTTTGGATTTGTTGCTGTGCATCATATAGTTCTATGACCAATAGCCGGTATGGGCTAGAGTAATGTGGATTAATTAGTAACGTTTATCATAAATTTCCGTATCTGAAAGGTCATGCTCCATCTCACGGTATTTCTTAGAGTCTTGCTGGGTATACACATTCGCTTACCTGATCTTGTAAATTGTAGATTCATATATTCTAATTCCAGGAAATTAACATAGTGATATGTTGACCATGGCTACATTAAATTTAAAATTGAATTTAAGATTATTTGACTTATGATTTTTGTCTTTCTAAATGTTTGTCTTTGCAATTGGCTTTTTCATTTGTGTGTGCCATCGCTTCAAGGACATTTGAAAATTTGCTTCATTGACTGTGGTTCCTTCATACACTTGAATAATTTGTTCCTAAGTATTTGATCTTTGAAGCAAACTAATCTTCTGTTATATTCCCTACCCCTTATTACCTACATATTTGGTGATTTTTTAAACATATGTAGTTTCAAAAGTAACGTGCTAAGTATGAATATGCCAATCTAAATGTCAGTAAAAATATGTAGTTTCTGTGGACTAATTAATTAATTTTATTATAATTTGTGATAATTTTTTAGGGTTTTTTTTGGAATTTTTGTGTGTCAGTATCTCCATTATTTTATTCAAAACATTTTTACTGAATACTTTACATATGCTAGATGCTTATAGACGTATACCAGTAAACAAATTTATCAACATTTCTACTCCTAATAGATCTTACTTTCTAGTAATACAGTATGTAAAAATGTATTATATATATTTTATATTTTAAAATGTAATTAAAATATGAAAACATGCTTCAGAATGACACATCAGAATAGCGATTATAGAGCAGGTCTTGATGGTCGAACCTATAATCCTATCTCTCTGGGAGGCCGAGGCAGGTGGATTGCTTGAGCTCAGGAGTTTCAGACCTGCTTGAGCAAGGATGAGATCCTCTCTCTATAACAATAGAAAAAACTATTGGTGCATGCCTGTAGTCCCAGCTACTCAGGAGGCTAAAGAAGATGACTGCTCAACACGAGAGTTTGATATGAACTACTATGAAGTCATGGAGCTCTACCCAGAGTGACAGAGTGAGACTTTGTCTCAAAAACATAAATATATAAAAACATAATGGTTATTCTTGGGAAAGGAAAGAAAAAGTATGAAGGGAGAGAACTATGTACATAGATATTTAAACATGCACGTATTTATTAAATTCCTGCAGCAGAGGAGTTTGGATGTAAACTTTTTCATAGATTCAAAGCTTAACTTGCATGTCATACTGTCCAAGTCTTTTAGGTTTGGTCCTAGAATAAGGAATTCAATAACGCTGTAGAAAAGATTTTTAGATATGGCCAATTCTTTATGACAACTGACGAAACACATTACTTTTGTTACTAACGTTCAATAATTTTAGTAAATTTACCATTATAAATGTTAATGGGTGTTATTTATTGCACTGTATATTCTATTTAAAATAAATAATTTAAAATAATTTAAAGCCTACAGGGAAAACTTAACTAGCAAATTGAAATAAAATCCATACATGTTTATATACGTATGATGAACTTTGGAGTAGGGAGTTGACTTTGCTGTTTCAGTCATAAGTTGTCTAATTGCTACATTATTATTTTTAAATATTGAAGTCTTCTTCTATAAAGAATTGGGTATTGGAAGGTATGCATTATTTATACACATGTAGAATCTATGCAGCTGTTTTTCCTTTTTTCAACAAATCCCTAGTAGATTTTAAAACTATTAAAGGTATGATTTTCAAAAGTAACTTGCTACATATGAATATGCCACTCTAAATATACAAAATTTTCTAAGTATATTATTTTTATTATTTGATTTTTAATTCATTTTTAAAAGGTAAAAAAAGCAATTTAAATATCTTCTTTGTAACAAATTAATTTCAAAACATTGAAAAAAGCAATTCTTTCTTTTAATGAAAAAATAAATCTGTACCTTTTAATTAAAGTAGAAGTGCTACATATGTAATCACTATGTACTTATTTAAAGTTAAACACAATACAATACATCACAAAATACATTCATCAAATTATATGAGATAAATTTTGGGAAACCTACATTATTCGAAAAATATACATTTTCATTCAATTTAATTTTGATTATCAATATTAAGTATACTTTAATGGCCAAAAAAACGTGTAATTTGATAGCCAGAGATTGTTCAGTTGTTATCTGTGTGCTTTTTCCACAATGAATGCGAAAACTAATGTTGTGCTTTATCTTTTGTATCTTTGTTATATCTTTTAAAATACAGAACTTGCTGTCTCACTATGAACAGAAAGAATATTATGATATTAAACACCCCCTAATGTACAGTGAAATTCCCACACAGCATTTAGGACAGAATGAGATATAAAATAGATATTTGGTTAGCAAGTCAGGATCCCAGGGTCCCAGTTTATTTATACCCAGCCACATGCTACAGTCAAGATTGTTGATGTTCCTATGCACAGAGTATGCTCCACGCCATAAGGCCGGGGTTTGGCTGGAACACATGATAGACATAAAAATGTTTTTATGAATGTGCAACTGACACAAAGTGGGCACTTTAAGAGAGCAAGTAGTCTATTCAGAGGCTCTCCCTGTGCCAATATCATAATCTCTGCTTTCTAATGTTAATTCCTTCATCAAAAGGCAAAGCAAGATGAAATAGTATAAGAAAAAGACTATTTAAGGAACAGAATATTTCTTCTTGAATTGCCGTTGTCTGATGTGTTTGTGCATTGTGTGTATGTGCCGTCCACTGTCCACCTTTTCCTGACAACTTGTCCCAGAGGTATCATCGGGAACTACTTTTACCCCCCTTTTAGAGTGGTAAGACTAATGATGGTGGAATTTTTCCCACGCAAGTAAAATTTTCTATGCAGCTTCCTGCTTCTGGTTTTTAACCCAATAGATTGTTAAAACATTTTTTTCTTAAGTTATATGAAGACAGTTTGAAAAAACAAGGTGAAAAATTTAGCTAAATCGAGTTTATTTTTAATGATGACCCAAGACCAATTACCTTCTCTAACCAAATTACTAGAGCTATGTATTATCAGATAAGAACATAACCAAAAAAATTATTTTATACACCTAAATTGAAATAATTACCTCTAATTCAAAGATTTGGGTAAAATTGGCTTATGGTGTATTGCATTTTTAAAAATTACTAAGAGAGTAAATTGCAAATGTTCTCACTACAAAAAAACAACAGAGACTGAAGGCAAAGATATGTAGAATAACTCACCATTCCACATTTCTTTTTACACAATAAATATATACAATTATAATTTGTCAATTTATTAAAAAATAAAATAATTTGTCTTTAATTATTGTAATGCATGATGCATAAATAAACTTCCTCAAATATTGTAAAAAAATCCTCCATCTTATGCAAAAATTAATTACACAGAAATGCGAGTCAAAATCACACATGGGACTTTCTGAAAATAGGCATAGAGAATAAGTTGACACCAAAAATGTTAGAGCTCAATCCTTAAGACATAACTTGACCACGAGAAGTTAAACCGTGATGAATGCTCCACTTGGCTTGGTCATTCTTATATGGCATCACTACGTCAACATCACCCATTATCATACCCTGTCTTGGGTCATTGCTGGACAAAATTGCTGGGCTTTACATCCCTTGCTCACTCTATCATTATATGTCAGGTACCCTGGATGTGACATGGTGGTCTCTGCTCTGAGGCAGATCCTAAATATCTGGAATCTGGATACAACCTATTGAATGAACAGCAAATTCTCTATTACAGGGAATTCTGGACAGTAACTCCCTTCCTGTTACTGTTTCCCTCTTATGACACCTGAGTATACTTTTTCATATATGGTTGGATAGCTCTTCAAGGTTTCTTGGGGGTATTTTACTAAGGGCAAACTTAGTAGGACCCAATGATGGGTTCAAAATAAGCTCATGCCCCTATCATAATTCTCAATTTTAACGGCTATTTACCTCTCCTTTTCTCACTGTCTACTCCATATCCTTTTTGTCTCTGGTGGTCTTGGTGACTTAGCTAGGGTGTGATCCAAAATATGCACAAATGGCCTGAAACTGTGGTGACCATTCTCTTCTCAGGCTGACTTTGTTGTACATTAAAATCATAATTAGTCAAGCATATACAATTATTTATCCAAATAGATCAAACAGGTCGCTTGGGTTTCAACATGTATTCCTACTTGTCCCCAAAATGATCAAGGCCAGTTACTCCTTCCAGTACACCAAAACCTCATTCTTTTTGCAGGCCCCTGTAAACAAAGCCTGCTAAGTACCCTGATGTCAGCTGTGGCTTATACTCTCTCATTCTTGATGTTTCTCATTGGCACCAGGATGGCACTGAATGTATAAACCTGAGAATACCAAAATTGTGTAGAAGAAATAAAACCTCCACTAACATTCTATTAGAAAAGATTATAAGTACAGTCATTCTTGCTTCTGTCCCTTCATTCCTAAAAATATATGTTCTTCCTATTTGGGGCACAGCATCATATAGCAATTTTCCTAGTTCATTCGGGCTGCTACAGCAAAATACCATAAAACTAGATGGCTTATAGACAATATAAATTTGTTTCTCTTCTCTATCTGCTGGCACCTTGACTGTCTATGGAGAATTGGTGTCTCCATAGATTGGCTGTCTGCTGAGAGCTCAGCCCTCACAGTAGGAACCTTCCCACTGCATCCTTATACAACAGAAGAGGCGAATGAGCCCCCATGGATCTATTTCATGTAGGCACCTATCATATCCACGAGGACTTCCTCATCATGATCTAATCATCTCCTAAAGACCCTACATCTGAACCTATTCCGTCAGAAATAAGGTTTCAACATATGAATCCTGGGGAGACAGAAACATTCAAATCTTTCAATGATCTTTGATTTGATTAAAAAAATGCATTCTAGAAAATGGCAGCACATTCTACATAAGTGTTGCCTCTGAGGTGAAGACTATAGGTGACTTCAACAAACTAATCCGATAGTTAAAGAGTCCAGAAGCTTCTAGGTGGGATTTATGTGACACTGTCAAGATGTCTTGGAGCCACAAGTCATTTTCACACTGATTCCTGTATAGTGGGTCAACTTATCTGATTAAGAGGAATCCTCTGTTAGTTGGCTTAGCAAGAACTAATGTCTAACACAGTGGAATTGACTGAGGTGTTATGGGCAAGAAAAGCAAACTGATACCCATGAGAAGTGGCTATCTCTGGGAGAACAAATTTCTGGCCCTTTCAGAATGCAAGGTGACCAACATAGTCAAATTGTCATCAAATGACTGTTAATTATTTAAAGTCTGTTTTACCAGATGCACATCAGAGGCTCAGCATTATTCTTTGTTGATAGCAAATGAGGTGATTAGGATCAGCAGTGTCATATCATTTTTTTTTCTTTCATGGCAAGAAGAGAATGAGAATGGACTAACTGTTCAGTCTTCTGAAAGGTGAATGAATAGTAAGAATACTGGACAAAGAAGTCTTGGATAGAGGCATACACATAGACATATGAGAGATGCATGAAGTATGAATAAAATGTAGCACTAGTTAAAATCCACCAGAAAGAATTCATTATAGAAAAAGCACTAAACAATCAAATGGACAAAGTAACCTGGTCAACTGACATGAGTCATGTTTAGTCCTCAACCACCTTGGTGCTGGCACAAGACAGACATGAATACTTTCATCATGATGACGGAGATGGAGGCTACACTTTAGCCAGACAACATAAACTTAATGATATGACACTCTACCAAGAATGACCAAATGAGACTCTGTCTCAAAAACAAACAAAAAAGGAAATCTACGAAGAGCAAATATTAGTTTAGAGAAATGCTTAGTAAATGTAATGTGATTAAATGGATGGAATTGCAGAACAGTAATAGAATATTAGTAAAAACAAAGGAAATCTGAAGAAAGCATTACTTAATGCACCAATATTTGTTTGTTAGTTGCAACAAATGGGCCAGTCTAGTGTAAGATGTTAATGATAGTGGAAACTGGTTATAGAGCATATGAGAAGTCTCTGGATTATATTTGCAATATTTTTGTTTATATATAAAATTATTATAAAATGTTCTAAGGTTTATAAAAATACAGTGAGCGTCCATTGAATATTTACTCTGTGTCAAGCACTTTAAAATTCACTAATTATGACATTAAAATATCATAATAAGATTTTGCAAGTATCTGTTATGCCATTTATAACAAGATAAAATGAGAAAATATTGGCTAAGGTGTAATATCAAAATTGAGAATAGAGAATCTCAATTCTAATTCTTCAGAGCATTCCACTGAAACAACTTTCTTACTCTCAGGAAGATTTTTAAAAAATGTGGTATTCCAAATTACTAAAAGAAAACCCAACAAAACCCACACTAGTTAAACCTTGCTTATATACATAGTGATTATTTCAGATGGAGAGCTTTCCTTCTCTTTTATTGAGAAGAGGCCTGGGTGTTTCAACTTTGATGGGATCAGTGACTTCTGTCAATATTTTGACTCTCAACTGTCAGCACTATAATAATATATATTTTATTTAATCTTTCTTCCTTTGGCTAGTGCAGATTTCTAAAGCAAGGATTTTTCTAATCTCGTATGTGGGGTATATAAACTTGACTACAACGACTGAGGAATAAAATACTGGAAGGGATTTGGGGGTTTTAGCTTTCAGTAAATAGACTGTCACATACCTCTAAGTTCTCATAGTGCATCTCACTCTCAACCTCAGCTATCCCTGGTAACTCTCGTTGGTGAACCATTGGAAATAGGAAAGTACATGCAATTCTACATATACAATTCTCCTTGATTTCCTGCAGCTCTGCATCCAGCCAGGAATTAGATAATAGAATAACAGAGTTTAAAGTTTTATTATAGATAATTTCAATACATTTTCTTGCTTATAGCTACCCCATGGACTTCTTGATGAATTCAATTCTTTAGGGCTTTTTTTTTTTTTTGGTCTTATCCCTATTAAAATAATCATTACCTTTTAAATATGCTGTTAAACCCAATTCAGGCTATGTTGGTATTAGATTTAAAAATGTATCTTGAATCCATCTATTTCTTTCTAACTCTTCTAGATTTATTCTTGCTGCCTTTTTTGTTGTTACTTTTATATATTTGGTGACTGGTCACAGTCATTGAACCCCTTTTCCAGTTGCCTATTGATAACCAAATCTGCAAATTGTGGTCTATGTTATTATTTTATAATATAAATGATAACATCTCCTTGTCTTCTTTAATATCCTCCATTGATTGTCAAGTATAAAACCTTTCCTTGGCCTCAAAGTTTTCTTCCGCACATTATTTGTCCACATTTTCAAGTATCTGTGTCCCTTAATCCATCTCTGATGGATTGAATGATGATTACACTTTATTACTCTCTCCTTTCTTTGCACAAAATAATTATAATTTCATTACCCCAATGAGCAGCTTGGTTCTGTGTCTAAGCTTAGAGTGGAGAATTTTGAGATGGGTTCAAAGATGTTTTCAAATGTGACTGCATGCTTCAGGTTATTCTTTTCTTTCTATGTTTGGTCCTGAGAACACCATTTCCTGCTCAGTGTCTATTCTTCAGTCTGAGTCTCAAAATGAGAGGATATAGGGGGCATAGCTAAGGCTAGCATTGGCCTTGAGCTTGATCAGGGCTGAAAGCAGCCTAAAGTCCACATGTCATGAACATTTACTTCTACAAGAAATATTTATTGTTGCAAACCATAAATAAATGGTTTTGCAACCAGTTAACTAAACCAGCCTCTTTCTTATATTCCAATCTTACTTGTCCTCTGCCCTGTCTAACTAAATCCTTGTTTATTTTTCTTTTTTAGGCAATTTTTTTTGCTTGGTTCACTGTTTAGAATATTTCACATTCTTTAAGTCTCAGCATAAAATATAACTTCTCAGAGGTAACAAAGCATTACATTACTGTGTTCATTTACTTGAAGCACTAACAATATCTGACAAGTTAAATATATTTAATTGTTAGGTATACTACCTCTTTGGTGACACAAGGGCAAATAATTTGTCTGCTTGCCTTACAAAGCCTCACAGGTAGGAGACATGTAGGAGGCATATATGAAAATATGGGTAAGAACTTGGACATTTTCCGCTGCTCAGCAGTATAGTTCTAGTGGATAATATGATAAATAACCCTGGTAATACTTCTGAGAAGATAGGTAATTTCTTCCCTTTTCTTATTGACCAGCAGCTGTGGTCTTTTCCTGTTACATTTTGTATTACCCATAATTTCATCAGTCTGACCACTTTGTATATTAGGTGTCAAAAAGTTCATATTCTCCTGGAGTAGCCCAACATGTATGTCTGACTTAGATTAGGGATGAAATAAGCACCAATACAATTTAGTTCCTTAACATTAAAAAAAGTGTTTCCTTGTTAAGTAACTTCATGGATGAAGGAATCCTTCTGAATTGTTCTTATTTCACCTTGTATTGATTGTAAATAACTCAATAACTGGAAAAAGCTACAGAATTTTCCGATTACATTTTGTATTATCTTTAATTTCAGCATTGTGAAATTGTATTTTTGGTGTTAAAAATTTCATATTCTCTTTTACTTGCACAACCAAACAGTTGAAAGTTTTGGGGAAGTCACCATATGTGAATCCTAGTTAAACATAATTTCTCTTTTATATTTGAGTATAGACTGTTGTCGAGAAAAACTAAGTCATCACCTGCAATTGTGCAGACTTCTCCACTATCAACTTTAGCTCTTTTACCCACATCCCCCCTCATAAGTGATAATCAACCCTTTTATACCACTGACCTCTTATATTATTGAATTAGGGCAAATCACTTGCCCTGTTTTCATAACCTGCACCCTCAGAAAGGGTTGTAACTTCAGAGCTGCAAATTCGTATACGAAGAAAGCTCTTCACAGAGCAACCTTTTCCTCACAGAGCACACAGTCATGGAGGACGTGGCACACACGGGTGATTTCCAACCCGAATCTCACACAATGCAGAAACCATTCCTTCTCTAACACTCAAACCTGTTAAACTTTCACCAGAACTATTCGTAGGAACCACAAACTTGTCAGTATGTACTTAGGTTCTGTGGATAAAGTTTCTTTTATTTTCCCATAAGGTTCAGAGATCTCCTATAGATCACATAAACTAAAATGGTTACATATCCATTTGGCATGTTCCGTAGCATTGCTTAAGAATTAAGACATTTTCTAAGTTTTTCTTGACAGGAACCTTCTCTACTGGGAATAATCATGATACCTCTAGGGGGCAGTGTTGCCTAACACCACTAAGCCACTTCGGGTCTGACCCAAGCAGGTTTAGTTGTATGAACACTGTCTTATCAATAGGTTATAGATTTAGTAAGTTCAAAATATTTAAAGGCCAATGATGACTACCTAAATATAGCACATTTACTGATGATCATTAACTCCGAGAAATGTGAATACAGATTTCTCATTATTAAGTTATTATGATTTCTCAACATCTAATGTATAGCTACATAAACCCAGGACTGATTTTGGCTTAGGGCTCATAATCTTACATAATAATAAAGTGTTCCTTCTACAATGTTTTGTTTTTCTCAAAATGTTTAAAGTTTTCTTATTTTTATAAAATATTTATTTTATTTGTATAAAATATTTATTTTATCTATGTGAAATATTTTCAAAACAAAAAAATTATTTTGATTTTTAAAGTCTTTAATATAGTCTCTGATAAAAAATTTATATGTTCTGAGGGAAAGAGACAGGCATTTGAAATTTCTCGATACATTAATTTTTTCCTTTATGTAAGTAGGCAAAATATCTCACTTTTCAAATAACATAAAGATATCTTTCATAAAAAATATGTAATGAGTTCATATGATTATGCTATTTATTTGTATGGGCATTCATTTTAGTTTTATGTCAAATTTTAAAGGAAAATTATTTAACAGTATTTTCTAAGGAGTCAGTTTTTATGCATAATAATGATAAATTAAAATATATAATTGTATGTCCCACAAACCAAAGAACAGGAAAATCTTGACTGTATCTTTCTCACTATACAGTTCCAGGATGAATTCATTTATTTATTTTACATTATCTAGTGCAGAGAGAAACAGCAAAACAAAGTAAAGCAAAGCTGTTTTTTCATTTCTTTGTAGTGATGTTAATGACAGCATGCTTCAGTAAAACATCTGCTCTTGTCCACTTCAGTCTGTTTCTGAAGAAACTTGACCTGAGACAGTGGTAAGGACTTTAGGACTTAGATGAAGGGATGAACTGAACACTGATACAAGGCATTCCTCAACAACAACAACAACAAAAAACCCCTTTCTCTATAGCTTCAAGGATGAGGGAACCCTGTTGAATTTTCCATATTTAACATAATATGGATAGTAATCAATTAAGTTACTGGAAAACAGCAGAGATGTAATAATATGCTTTCAGTTAATATGATTTTAAAATATAGTTGTTTTTCAAATAATATTAATATAAGTACTATTCTGTAACTCAGAATCAGAAGAGCAATACATAAAGTAAAATTGAAGGAGAGACAAGTAAAGATGCATGAGTATTTAAAATCCCTAATTAGTGAATGGAAATTATTTTAAATATTTCAATTTCACAGTTACCCAAACTTTTCCAATCTTACAAAAACTCAGGACCCTCCACCCTCTTCTCTTCTCCCTGTTCTGTACTAGTGAGAATAGAATGTGTCCTCCTTTGGGCCTTGGTGCTACTTCACTAGGTAAAGTTTGGCAACAAGTTTTATGATCGTTAATATTACATTCTAACTAATAACAAAGGCAGATGCTCTTTATGATTTGAAAGTTGAGAGACCTTGCATGACATAGGGGCTCAAAATCTCCTCTGTGTTATGATAGTTTGTGTAATATAAGAATTGATTGACTGATGTACCCTAATATTTCCAAAGCTTGGCTAATTACTAGAATTACCTGACTATTGAAAAACACAGATACTCATATGCCTTGTTAGAAGAGATTCCTTTTTGATATTCAATTGATACTGATTTAGGAATCTATTTTCTTAAAAATATTCATGACAACACACATGTTCATCCATTTTTGGTAATAGGTATTTGTAAGTAGGAAACTATTCCACGATGCTGGTGGGAATCATGAGAAACTGGCATTTCTCTCGGTATTTCCCCAAGATTTTAACAGACATCTATTTGGAGCCTTTGGAAATTTTATTCTCAACTAGAGTGAGAAATTCCTATACAGAGTAAACTTTGTTGTCTGGTTTAGATTAAGCTATTTGACAAATGAGAATAAGTTAAGAGCAGCAGCATTGTGAAAATCAAATATATTTGTAGGCGTAGATAAAGTTATCTTATTATGGAAAATAAAAGTATATGCATGATTGTTTCTGAATTCATTTAATTATGCTCATATTTCACAGCATTGAAACAGCCATCTGTTTATTTGATGCAGAAAAGAAGAGAATGTTTATTCTAGCAACTTACATACTATCATAATAAAACAACAGAGTAGAAAAGAAGAAAAATCTGCAAAATGAGGTGCTGTGAATTCAGACTATGAGTAGGACAAAGTGAAGATATAGGAGATAAATTAGGAAATCAAAAGAGAAGAAAACATCAGATACTACATATCTGTGTGGCCCTTGATTAATCAACAAATAGCATAAGGGGAAAGGACCTCAGTTTAGAGAATGGCAAGTTCTCATTATGTAACCCATGCTGTATCACAATACACACACACACACACACACACACACAACGCCTAGCCCCCAGGTTGAGCTGCAGTTCCCCAGCCAAGGGAGGTGTTGATTTTTTATGATTCACAGCCTTACCTCCTTTGGGATATTTCTACCTGCTGAAAGGCAGCTTATATCCAATGACCAACTGTTAAAGGAGTTCAAAGGCCAGTGCCTCTTACCGACATTGATGGTAACTGTGTTGTGAGGCTGTGTTTCATGGCTGTCTTATTTCTGCACATCTGGCAAGCATAATCATGAACTTTCTAAGTCATTGCTTGCACATTGAGCTGACTTGTAAATGGAAGTTAGGATAACTCTATAAAAAAAGGGAAAATATGCTTAAAGTCTTGGAAGACAGAGGTAGCATCTTCTGCAGTAATGAGGTATAGGATGCATGCCGTCATTATACAAGACGTGACTTTCTTAACTTTAGCGATCCTCACCTATGACACAACTTACTGCATGTGAAACCCTCCATCTTCCCTTGAGGCATTGCTCTTGGGACTTGGTGAGGGTAACTGACATAATATTCTGATGGTCATGATGTTCACTGTGAATAACAATAAGCTTTTTCTCTGACTCATGACTCTCATGTCTCTGACAGCATAGAATTGTGAGAGAGTAATTCATTAGCTTGCAGGTGGAAGAAAACCTCAGGCTTTTCACCATTTTTGACACTCTCAAGAGCCAACTCAATTCAAATCTCCCTGTGGGATGAGCTGAGGCTGCTGTTGTAATCTCACACCATGTAATCTTTTGGTTTCCATGCTCAAACCTGATTCCCTCATCCCTTTGTACTGGTGTACTGGTATCCCTGAAAGCACTCTTTAACACAATTTCTATAAAATATTGTCTGTCTCGGAGATCATTTCTAAAGCACATTCACATCATACAGTGTGTGCCTTGAGTTGTATGATGAAGCAGATTCTATGATGGGATTTTGAGACTCTCTCCTTTTGGTAGAATAGAAATTGGAGTCTCAATATTAAGTCTGCTGCATTTTTTAGTAATGATACTGTTAAAAATTTTAATGTGGCTAACTTTAATACAAAATTGAGGATTTATTCTAGGAATAAATGCTAGAAAGTAAATATAGGGCAGCGCCTGTGGCTCAATGGGTAGGGCACCGGCCCCATATACAGAGGGTGGTGGGTTCAAACCTGGCCCCAGCCAGCTAAAACAGCAGTGGCAATTGCAACAAAAAAATAGCTGGGCATTATGGCAGGCACCTGTAGTCCCAGCTTCCCAAGGGGCTTGGGTAAGAGAATTGCTTAAGCCCCAAAGTTGGAGGTTGCTGTAAGCTGTGACACCACAGCACTCTACCAAGGATGTCACCCTCGGTAGAGTGCAAAAAGGGGGGCGGGTTAGTGATATATAAGAAACATCCAATTGTCTCTGGAAGCTATTGTTTTTATATTTGACATGGAGATTTAAGCCCATAGCTTAGGTAGTTAGAAGGTAGATTAGAGCCGGAACTCAGAAGAACAGACTAGAACACATGCCAGTCACCTCTGCATCTGCCGTCAGTGACAAGAGCTTCCTAGAAGAGAAATTTTCATTCTTTGTCATGAAATTATATACACACTTGGCTCAAGAGTTGGAGAAACTGAAGGAGGATCCAGGGTAAGTCAGAGCATTTACAGGCAATAAAGTAAGCCAGCAGGTGAGTGACATGTACGAGTTACAGAAGCATCTTCACTAAACTTCTGAAAATGAAGAAAACAACACCTACAAAAAGGAATCCTGTTTCATGTCTTCTCTTCAAATTTCAAAAACAAAAACCAAACAAAAATGTACGCATGGCCCATTCTAATGAAAACCCTATAGGGAAGGAAGTTCTGGGAAATTCATACTAATGTAGTTAGCATGATATAAAGTCATCCAAATTAAATACCAAGGCTATGTGAAAGGTTCAGGGGAAGTAATGTTTTTAAGAACAATGAAATTTGACAGTTGTTGCTGAGTATAGCTGAATACAATTGATAAACTGGAAAAAGACTAAATGGCTGCAAATAATTAAAGCCAAAATAAGAGTATCTGAGGGTTTTCTTTGACACATTTAATATAATTTTGAACTCAATTAGCCAGAGGGCAATGCAAATAAACCAACTTTAATACCAAGAAATTAATTATATGGGCAGGGGAGTGTAAGTGAAGGTTGAATGTTTTGTAGGTCAGGACCCTGGTTAAAAAAAGAATGAGCTCTGAGACTTAGGATGAAAATCATAATGTACTATATTCCCCGGGCATGAAGAAATTCCCCTTGTGTTTCTAATTCAATAAAGTCTTGGCTTTGAATGCAAACGCATGCCCTTCTCACACCCTTCCTTCCACATCCTCCTACTTTCAGACCAATAACTAAGGTCAAGTAATAATACAACAGCATCCAAGTATATGCCAAGGCTTCCAACAGGCACAAAGGACTCGGCAGTGAAGATGCTGCAGGACCTGGTCTACTGGAGTCTACCCAGTCTACCAGATCCAGGGTGTGTGTGGATCCTGACAATCCAGAGGTATCAATGGTAGAAGAATGTGTTTACTGAGTTGGGATCACTGTTCCAAGGTCCATGAAATAAAATCCTAGTAAGGACAAACATGTCATTTGCCTCTCAGAAGCACGTACAAACAATCACCCCCTCTAAATAAGTTGGGATGGCAGATGGTGAAGAGAGAAAATCATGGGCTTAGATTGATAGGTATGCAACCTTGAACTCAGCACATCTGGTCAGAACATACATCTGCAACATACTCAGGAGGAGGACCTGGAGAACACTATTTTTATTAAGTGAAAAGGGATACACTAGTCAGGGGGTTTTTGTATTGTTGAAAAGTTCAAATGTGGCCATCATTGTAGACCAGGGTTAAGACCAAGAGGCCCAGTTAGGTAAATGGAGTGTATTCAAGTCATGGTGATGATGTATCCTGAATCACAGAGATCAAGGAATAAGCTTTAACCATGAAAAGAAAAATAAGTTTGAAGAGAAAAATGAGCGGCAAGGTCAGATTGGCATCCTGTGAAGGAGAACAGAGGATGGTTATTTAAACAGAGGGAAAGAGATCTCCACAAAGACCGTAGAACATGGTTAATTAAATATGTGAATAATTTAACAGCCAATAAGAGCATTTCTCAGGTGAAGCAAGCTAAAGAAATCAAGGATGGATGGTCAGGAAGCCTAGCTTAATTTTAATTAATTTATTTTTTTTAACCTTTACCAGTTTTCAGTCCCAGAACTTGTTGACTAAAGGAAAACCCAAATTCTCATGATGAAAGACTGGGACATCCATGGTCATATCTAGTAATGATTTCCCAAGTCCTTTCTCAAAGGTGTCTATATTTATTTCTTTATATAATTGATGGTGAAGAGAATTTTCATACTGTACTTAAAAAAATCTTTTTTTTCCCCAACCTCCACAGAATTATCACACCATTCCCTCCTAACATTTTTACTGGGGACAACAGAGGTTCAGAATCAGATCCCTTTCAAAGGGACTCCCCACCTTTGATCATTTTCCCATCTCTAATTATATAATTAGGATTGTTATACAGAAACTATAACTGTAATTAGGATTATTAACAGAAACTCTATTAAATTAGACTCTGAATTAGCCCCTCCTCCAAATGCAGAAAAGATGCCAATTCCACACCAATGTCACATCTCTGGAGAAGGGTGAAGTGTAGCACTACCTTAAAGATTTACAGTATGCTAAGCTGAAGGCTCCCACAATGTATACATTCATTCATCATTTCTGACCCTTGAAAAAATAGATTCTGGAAGATGATATTTGTTAAATATACTCTACTAACAATAGCCTCAATTTCAGTTCCATATGAGATTTTATTTCCCAGAGCAGATTAATACCTCTTTGCATACATGGTCTATGGCCATTGATTTGGCATATAAGTCCTGTTACACCAGAAAAGTCTTTGCTATCTCTTTCTTAAAGGTGGCTCAAAAGTAATTCACATCTACACAAATCCAACAGTACAATACAATTTTGTCCTCATTCCAAACTTGTGTTTACTCTCCCACCCTTGATCAAACTGTATTCTGAAGACACAAGGTCCAGTTTTATATCTTGGAGTCATATCTCATTTGCCCCAGTATCTGATGGAATTGTGTAAATAAGAACATGTGTACAGAAAGGTTTTAGTAGGTTATATGCTCTCTAGAAATTAAGAGATAAATTCTATGGAAAGCTTATGCTAACACTAGAAGCCATTGCAACTTTTCCAGATAGCAACACAAGCAGCCTTCCACTCAGGCTACATAAGGCAATAAGCTTCTTTGTGTTGGTGGTATCTATGATAAGACAAGACACTGCCTGTGGTACTTATGGAGAATCCTAAAGGCAAGTTAACATTGCATGGTTCAAGAGAGCTTCTGGAGAGTTACTGGAAATTATTGGATATCTAGTCATGAAACAATAAACAATCACACAGTCAGCACTGACAATCATGAAGTGGGTTCTATCAGACTCACAGTGCCATAATGTTGTGCCAAAGCAACTGAAATCCACTGTTATTTTGAAGTATTGAATCCAGTGTCAGGCACAAGTGGGTCCAGAGGGCACAAGTAAGCCGGTCAGGCTGGTGTCCCAACATGTCATCAAAACGTGGTTACAGTGATGCCTTCTACAATGAGCTGAAAGAGGAGGATTGTGATTCTCTGATGGCTTAGCAGTTGGTGATGAATAGGCGTTTCTATGGTATCCCAGACCTGCTCAGAGGTATAGTGAGGCTGACATAACGCAAAGCAGAAGAGTGAAGGAAAAGTATCCCAGTGGACAGAGCTTTGGCACAAGTAAAAAATGAATTGGCCTATGATCAGAATACTAATAGTTCGGAGATAGCTGCAAATAGCTTGGTCCATTGGTCAGGAGATAGTACAGGAAAAGTGTAAAAGCTAAGGAATAGGTGGTTGTATACAAGGTGAACTTATAGTGGGCACACCATGAGAAGAACTTTGTATTTCATGTGAACTTACATCATAGATTGCACACTTTGGAAGAAATAGGAAAAAGCAAAGTAGACGGAGTGATTCAACCCCTTTGCATCAGTTTCAGTCCCCTGATCTTTATTACGCAATGAATGGAGTGTCTATAAGGGAGGAGGTGAAATATGGTGTGGTTCCAGCAGCAAAGCTTTCATTTCACCTAAATGGACCGAGCAACCAGCATTCCGAAAGCTCAAACCGCCAACTCTGGAAAACCCTTGAAGAGACAGCCCAGACCTTGTGGCATGGTGCTTCTGTCAGTCCCTCCCAATGTAGCAGGGTGCTGATTTCTGTTGACTGGAATCAGTACACATACTGTGGACATGGATTCACTTCTCTTGTTGGCCTGGCTTTCTGAGAGCCTAGTCTGTTACACCCATCAATGTGAAATACCGCAGAACATCACTTCAAAGCAAGAAATTCACAAGCAGCAAAGTAATTATGAAATATAACCATGCACACATGACAAACAGATTCAAATGTCTTTTATACATACTGTTCACAAAGAAAGTAATAAATAGGATGCAATTATCCAAACCCTGAGAGTAGGAAACAATTTATCTTTGAAGATGGTTCAGAGTTGCAAACATGGAGATGGGAGTCCATGAGAATGGAAAGTTTTCTTCCAGGATGTGATTATTCCCTACATCAATTACCAGTATGTGGTGTTCGATTTCCAATTGGTAGCACATATAGTTGTTAAAACCAAAGTATGGGCCTTAACATGGCCCCTCTCATAGTCACTGCACTACTCAGGGAATTTCGTTTTAGTACCTGCATTTTTAATTTCTGTAAGTCTAGAACTCTTAGCTCCCAAATGCTTCCCTTTGTTTAGCTACCTGTTCTATTATATTTTGTTGGGTTTTTTTTCCCTATAATTTCCCTTTCTTTTTATCATCTTCATTCTTTTCTATTTTGCTTTAGAGTGCCTTTCCTATTTCTTGAGATGGCTCTTTCCCTAATAAGGTTTATTTTTTTCTGTTTCTACTATAAGTAAATAAGACGGGGAATGTAGATCTAAAAAGAACATTTTATGTCTCCTAAAAGTTTGATAGACATTCAAGATAGATACATCGTTTTATTTTCCATTATGATTTACTTTTGGACCCTTGAAATATTAAAATATTCGTTAACTTCCAAATTTACAGAATTAATTTTATAATCATTTGTTATGGGTTTCAAGCTTGCTTTGATTTTCGTCAAAGAAAATTTTCTGCATGATGTAAATGCCATAAACTATGTTTTAACTTAACATAATTTAAGTTAAACTTTTCTGCATCAATATGTGATAATATGATATAATATTATGATATGATATATATGTGACAATATGTATATAATTTTTCTAAATGTCCCATTTATGATTTTAAAAAAATTTACAATTAAGTTGTGCAATATTATAGACTGTTATACTTTTTATCATTTTATTAACACCTTTCATATCCTCATTGTTGGCAAACTTTAACTAATAAAGTACTTTGAATCCTTCCATGTGATTGTAAAGTGCCTCTTTTCAATGAGGTTCCCCCCATCTCACTGTATTTATATATCTATTTGAAAGCTAAATGTATTTCATCATAAGGAACTAATAGTTATAGTCAGTAATATTTTTTTTAAAACCTGGATGAATTCATTAGCCATTTGTTTTTATTTTATTTTATTTTATTTTATATTTGCTTGGATTTTTTTTAACTTTTTAATTTACCTTTTACTTTCAACTTTCCTTTATTCTTTTGTTTCTGATATTTCACTTTTAAGTAACAAATAGCATTTCTATTTCCCCAGTAGAGTTTGATGGTAGAATTTAGCATATTTACCCCTACTACAATTACTGATACATTCTTACTTTATTCTTCTGTCCTCATTCCCACCTTTTCTGTGCTTACTTTCACTTTGAAGGCCTTCATACGACTAGATCACAAATTATTTGATATTCAATTTGTTCACTCAACTAGTTTTAAAGTTCTCTATTCTATTTTTTTTAATCGTTAGGATTTTCTCAGAAGTTATAATGAAAAAAAAATGTTTACAGAATTCAAAAACTAACATTTTTACCCATACTTCTGTATGGATACGTTGTCTCTCCAATTTAACTTGCTTCCATTTGACTTCTAATTGTTCATCTCCTCATTTTCCTCTATTTCTTTTTGCATGTCAAAATTTACATCCAGGATTATTTTCTTTCTGACTTTAAAGCATCCTTTAGATTTCTTTTTAGTGATGATCTGATAGTAGAAAATTCTATACTTTCCCTTTCCTGATTCTATCCTTAAGTTTTCAAAGGTGACATTTCTAGTTCAAAGTTACTGTTTCTCTCCATTTTGAACACATGGTTCCGATCTTTTTGGTGTTTATGTTGAGAATTCTACAAATATTTTAAGTTCTGACTCTGAATATAATTCTTCCCCAATCTTATCTTTATTTGATTACAGAAAATAAACATAACTAAGAAGACAATTAAAACTTTAGAAAAATCTATTTTCCTTAATATATGTGTTCACACATGAAAGCTGAAAGAAATTTGGGACTATGAAGACATCCCTGGATTATAAAGCTGGAGATCTACTAGGAGGCAATTATTTACATCAATGAGGCTGTTTGTTTTATCTTATTGATTTGCTTGAGTTATTTATACATTCTGGTAATTATCTCATTTTCAGATGTAGCTTCTGAATGTTTTCTCCCAACCAATAGACAATAGGTTGTCTATTTGCTCTGTTGATTATTTCCTTAACTGTGAATAGCTGTTTAATTTAATCAGGTCCCACTCATTTATTTTTGCTGTCACTATGATTGCCAAAAGGGTCTTCTCTATATTCTTTACCTAGGTCTGTATCTATTACAGTTTTTGCAACATTTTCTTCTAGGATTATTATGGTTTCATGCCTTCTACCAGAATCTAAAAATAACTCAAGCAAATCTAAATAAGGTAAAACAAACAACCCCATTGAAAAATAGGCAAAAGACAGAACAGAAGCTTTCAAAAGATGATGAAAAAATGGCCAATGAACATATGAAAAATTGCTCAACATCACTGATCATCAGAGAAATGCAAATTAAAACCACAATAAGATATCATCTTCACCTAGATAGAACACAGCTTTTATTAAAAGGTCCAAAAGAAATAGATGCTGGAATTAATGCAGAAATAAAGAAATGCTTATGCACTGTTGGTGTGACTGCAAATTATTGTAACTGCTATAAAAAAAAAAAAAAAAAATGTGGAGATTCTTCAGTGAACTAAAATTCGGCCTACCATTTGATCCGGCAATCCCATTATTGGGTATTAACCAAAGGAAAAGCATTTTATCAAAGACATCTGCACGTGAATATTTATTGCAGCAGAATTCACAATTGCAAGCATGTGGGAATTAACAAAATGTGGTGTATGTATCCTATAAAATACTGTGCAGCCCTATGGATGAATTAATGTCTTTTGTAGCTTCTAATTGAAGTATCTAAAGAATAATAAAACCACTACCACATGTATTGACTATTTATTTGGAACTAACCAATGAGCACACATGTGCATGGAAGTAAAACTCTGTGGAAATGCATCAGGGGGACAGGGGAGTAGGGAAAGGCAAAAACCTTCCTCGTTCCATTGTACCCAGCGGGTGCAATGACCACTTTGGGGTAAGAGGTACATTTATCACCCTGACTCAAGTATAACACAGACAATCCATGCAACCAAAAATATTTCTACCCATGTAATATTTTAAAATAATAACAATTAAAAAATTATCTGCATTATGGGAACTAAGGAAATTAATACTTTATGTTATATCATCCTTTTATGGTTCTTCATTTACCCTTAAATTCATTTTACTATGTGGTTACTTTAACATTGTCACAGTTCCCAGTTTTTAGAATCTTTTATTAAGCACATTTCTTCTCACTAATTTTTCAATAACTTGATAAAAAATTTTGAATAACCTTAAACTTGTGACACAAGTTTTCTACCACTACTTTGATCTGTACTTTAATCATGGTAATTGTGATTTAGAAACTTGTAGGTTTTGGTTGTTTAGCCTATAAACTAAAAGCTTAAATTTAAAATCTTTAGGCCCTTGGGTAAATGCTGTATGCTTTTTTTCTTATAGCTTGATTGATTCATGCAGTGTGTGTTCTTTTTCTGATAGCTCCATTAAAACTCATTACGTAAGCTGTATTTATCACTTACATGTTAAACCCACACACACACAAAAATCAATCATGTGCCACATTAGATCTCTATTTCTCTAAGGAAATTGTTCTAGAAAGCAATGTCAACTCAATTTTCTTTTCATAAATCATATTAGTGACTTAGATATTTTGTATTAATTTGTTTTTGTATATCAATTTGAAATAAGCGTTATAGTAGGACAAATTTTGTTTGGTGCATTCTGTTTACAAGATTTTAAACACCTGTGAATTCCTTAGAAAAGAAAACATATTCCCACTTTCCCCAAACAATATAATCTTTATTCTCCTAATAATACTATTTATAAAACTTTATAAAATTGTTTGTTCTTTTTTGCCGATTAATTTGAGTTCTCTGTAGATTCTGGTTAACCCTTTGTTGAATTTGTAATTTGCAAATATCTTTTCTTATTCCAAAGGTTGTGTATTTACTTTAATTGTTGTGCCCTTAGCTGTGCAGAAGCTTTTCAGCTTAATTAAGTCCAATTTATTTATTTTTGTTGTTACTGTGATTGCCAGTGGAGTCTTCTTCATAATAACTTTCCCTAGGCCAATATCATCAAGAGTTTTTCCTATACTTTTTTCTAGGGTTTTTACCCTTTCATTTAGATTTAAATCTTTTACCCATTGAGCCCACTTTTGTAAGTGGTGAGAAACACAGGTCTTTAACATGTAGTTATCCAGTTATCTCAGAACATTTATTGAATAGGATTCTTTTCCCCACTGTATGCTTTCATTTGGTTTGTTGAAGATCAGATGGCCATATGAGGCTGTTTTCATCTGTAGGTTTTCTATTCTGTTATACAGATCTATGCCTTTATTTTTGTGACACTATCACTCTGTTTTGATTACTGTGGGCTTGTAATATAACCTGAAGGTCTGGTCCAGTGACACTTTGAATTTGTTTTTATTGCTAAGAATTGTGTTGCCTGTATGAGGTTTTTTTTTTTTTTTCTGGTTCTATAAAACAAAAAAGAGGTATGAACAGAACCTTCTCTGAATAAGACCGATGAATGGCCAGAAAACACATAAAAAGTGCTCATTATCCATCATCATCAGTAAGATGCGAATCAAAACCATCCCGAGGTATCACCTAAGGCCAATGAGACTAGCCCCTATCACAAGGTCCCAAAGCTGCAGGTGATAGGAAGGTGGGGAGAAAAGAGAACACTTTTACACCAGTGGTGAGATTACAAAATAATACAGCTTCTTTGGGGAAAAGTATGGAGAATCCTTAAATAACTAAAAGTAAACTTTCCATTTGATCCCACAGTCCCATTGCTAGGCATCTGCCCAGATATAAAAACCCAATTATTCTACCATAAGAATATTTTTTACCAGCTTAAGCACCTGTATAGTGGGAAAACTTAATTTTTTAACCTTTGAGTTTTAGACGGAAATTCTACTGCTATTCCAATCTACTCCATGATCCTTTCCTGGTTTTCTGTGTATCTTTTTTTCTTATGGATCACTGTTCACTTTCAAATATGTTGTGCACTCAAAGCACCTTTGAGATTTAAGGAAAAGTATTTCCTCCCTGTCTCCTCTACAAAATATCATTTAAAATGGCATAACCAATATTTTAACAATCCATAATTATTAGGTATATTAGTAAGAGTACACTAAGGGGACAGAAATCACGCCACTTATTTGAACAGGGAAAATTTAAAGTAAAATAATTAACTTGTCACTAATAGTTTGAGTAAAGAGAAAGTTAAAGAATACAGGAAGTGTGTGTTGGAAGCAGAACAATTTTCTGGAGTGCTGCAGGTTAAGACTGTAAAGAAAAAAAAAAATCTGCCTCCGGGCTACCAGCCAGAAGCTGTCCACTGTGGTGCTGGGCACTTGCTGAGAGTACCTAATGTGGCACAGCAAAATTAACTGAGATGTTCACCCCTTAGGTGCTGGGTAAACTTGCTGAAGTGCATTCGCCGCTAGTTTCCTGCAGCAACTGACAGGGCATCTGACCAGCAAGAAAATGTTCCTGTGGTAGCCACATCCCATAAACAAGAGTGTAAGTGCTTCACAGCTACGAAGAGAGGCTCCTTCTGCTTTCAGTGATCCTTTCAATAGTGTCTCCTGACAAGGTCTAATGCTTTTCCACCTGTCAAAGGAGAGATGTTTATGAGGTACAGCTCTAATATCACAGAGGAGGGCGTGGAAGGGTGGCTTCGGAACAGGTAACCAATCTATTGATAATTGGGAGAGCTTCCTCCATTAGGCAATCCAACTTTCACAGGCATAAATAGCCTCATATACTGTATAGTTATTTATAGCCATTTTTATGTTTGATTTCTACATATCTATGTATACACACATAGAAAGAGAGAGAGGGTGTGTAGGTGTGCATGTGTGCTTGTGTGTGTGTGTTTATATGAGCTCAGCCTTCATAAGGATTACAGAAGCCAACATGGGAGATGACCTGAACGAATGGAATTTATTTGGATGATGAACCCAGGAATTATCATTAGGAATATGGAAATGTAGGAAATAACAGGGAAAGAGTAGGCTGTCAGGCATGATGGCTCACACCTGCAATCCTAGCACTCTAGGAGGCCAAGGTGAGGGGATCATTTGAGGTCAGGGGTTTGAGACCAGCCCAAATGAGATCTTTACAAAAAACAAATAACCAAACAAACAAAACAAAAAAAAACACACTCACACATAGAAAAATTACCTAGGTGGTACATTCTCATAGTCCTATCTACACGGGAGGCAAGAGGATTGCTTGAGCCCAGGATTTTGAGGTTGCAGTGAACTGTGATGACACCACCAAACTCTAACTGGGAGGACAGAGTGAAACTCAGTAGAAAAAAAGAAAAAAGAAAGTTACACAAGCAATGCAAGATGCACATAAATAAGTTCTACTGTGAGTAACTACACTTAATGCTAATCGAAGACTCTGGGAGAAAATGAGGAAAACATGTGAAAATATTATTCTTTGGAAATGCAGTGGGATTCAGATATGTATATAATAACTGCCCTGAGTCATTGGTGAAGGACTCCTTCCGGGGTCCTTCAGCGTACCTACTCCGATGCAGAAATCAACAAGGGTGGCTCTGGCAGTTAAATAAGTTCCTCAGACTAGTAGTGTTAGTTGCTGGCATTTGGAAATCAGGCCTGTATATACTAAAGGCATGTAAGCTCTTTTAACACTGAGATTGACATTTAACTGCTGTAAGTGTTTAACTGTAAAATATATAACTTCCAATCTTCACCAATGTAGAACTCATGGGAACATTTTCAGTTCTATATCATTTTTAATCTAGTTTATTAATTCATTGGACCATCAGGCAAAATTCCTTTGAGTTTCTATCATGTGCCTGTCACTATATGAGAGTTTCTGGGCGCTTAACAAAAGCATGAGCATTGTCCTCACAGAACTAAGATTTCTAAAGTACTTGCTTCAGTTGGTATAACATCAAAAGCTATGTAGGGGTATAGTCCTGTCCAAAATGAAATCATATATAATAAGTAAAAAATTAAATAGCAAAAATATTTGAGTTAAATTTTAAAAACTTTCCTGACTTTTAGGATGAATTTTATTTAAAATGCAGTATCTAGAAGTTTAATATGATGTATTAATTTTTACCTTCTCTGTTACACAAGGCATAATTTTGTTTAAAAATCTAACCTTTTGAATTACACTGTATGTTTTTTGCTCCTTTTTCTAAATGAGGCATTAATCTCTAGGCACTATTTCAAGTTCACATTAATGCTTAGACATTGATACTTAGGTGGTAGTGTATGTAGTATAAGACCTAAAGTACTCTAAATTAAAAAACAAATATCAGTCATGGGAACGTATATAAAAGTCCATACTGATAGTAAATAAATTTAAAACTATAACAATAAATTTAAAATGAAATGGAGGAAAGAGAACCAAAAACAGAATGTAAATTAAAGAAAAATGAGCAATGCCAATCACAAGTTAACTCCCAACATATACTAAGGATTAGAGCATACTATTATTGGGAGACAAAGTATATAGGACTCATCAAAGACTATTTGACTTATAATAAATCAAAGAGAAAAGTTAAAAAAAATTAAAACTAAAATTAGAAAAAATTATTTGAACAGTGACTGTGTGAATACAACTACTTCAGCTGGTGTTCCCCTGAAGCTCAGTCAACAGTGCTAGATTTGATTCACATTGCATATAAATTTATAAATGTAATTAACTACAGTTGATTAAACATGCACATCTAGGCAATATTTATTGAGCACCTACTATATAACAGGTACATTTCCAGATGCTTAGACATGAGCAGTGAATGAAACAAAGTTGTTATTGGCCTTTGTTGTCTAATGAGGCAGAAGACAAAAAATTAACCAAATGATGGATAATAAGTGAGTAAGTAGTACAGATGCCAAAAATGGATGTGACAGAGCTACTTTAAATAGCATAGCCAGTCTTTTCTAAGGGTATGCTAATGTTTATAATTCCTAAACTAAAGAGAGCAACTCTCACAAAGATCTAGAGGAAGAGTTTCTCCATTAGAAGAAAGAGTGGATGCCAAAACTTGATGCAGGATAATTACGATGTGTTCAAGGAGCAGAAATGACAGTTTAGTTTGGGCTGAGGAAGCCAGGAAGATATAGGTGACAAATTGGTTTGAAGATACAAGGAAGTGCTTGGGCATGAAAAGTCTCGTGGGCAATAGTTAGGGCTGCAGTTTTCATATGCAGCATTGCTGGAGTGGTGAGATACAACGTGCTATATTATGAAAGTATCACTGTGATAATGCAGAAAATCAACTTAAAAATGTAGGCATAGAACCAGGGAACTTACAAACATGTCAGCATACTGGTTCTCCCAAGAAACATTCCGCTCCTCACTCTGCACAGCAGAGTGTAGACTCCTCACTATGGAAAGGAAACTTGGCCCTCACCATGGGAAGGAAGTGTCCCTTACTATGGGAAGGAAGGCACACGGGGAGCCATGTGCCTCTGACATTCCGATTTCCAGAACAAGAACTGGTCCGTAACATTTGCTTCTATGAAGTACTTTCAGAATTTGTTCATATGATTTTCATAACCCAGGTGACCACATGTGTATCAATATAGAACACAGGGCAGAAGCAGCTTTGATTAACCCTCTCATACCTTTGAATAATCAGGCAGCACCAGGAGCTGCTGGAGGACAGTCACCCTCCTCAAATCCAGCCTTGACTTTTACCTCAGTATACCATATACATATTAACATTTTATTTGTATATTATGTCATAAAAACCTTGGAACACATAGTTCAAACTTCCCTTTAGCTCTAAAGATAAAGAGATTCTGATTCAAGCTGCTGTCAAGGAGAAAAGAAAAGAGATCTATGTCTACATGTTGAAAAACAATTGAAGAAGGAAGCGTCTTTAGAAATTGAGTCCATTTAGAAAACTGGCCATGGGAGGAATATTCTTGTACAGAAGGTGAATCTGATGACCCTAAGATTAACTATACATTCACGAAGGAAAGCTGTAAGCAGTTAAAAAGAAAGAAGCCCAGTGCCAAAGTAGCATATCATTATTATTAGTATTTGCTTTATTATTGTTTGGGATTCATTGGGGATACAAAGAATTAGGTGACTCTGATTGTATTTGTTAGATAAAGTCCCTCTTATAATTGGGTCCTGCCCCCAAGAGGCGTGCCATATACCCAATAGCATAATTTTTTGTTAATCAAGAAAACCAACAGTTCATTTCTGTAATAGAAGCGAATGATAAAAATATTTAGAGTTAATTTTTTAGATCATTGGCAAAGGATGGATAAGGTCTCTTTATTTACTTGTTAAAATAAAAAGTATACAATCAATTATGCTTGGGGAGAGATTAGAGGGATATGTCACAGAGGTGTGAAGAGAGAGAAATTTGAAGAAATAGGGTTTTTTGGAAGTGGTAAAGTAAGTGGAATGGTAGGATTACCTCCAATGCTAAAGGCCATTAGAAATTAGCTGTGCATTTAAGAAGAAGAATCTCATAGCTTTTGTGAGTGTGCTTAATGAGTGTGTATTCATCAGTGTCATTCAACTTTTCAGTTGTTGATACAGAGTGAGTAATGATTTTTCTATTGTGACATAACAAGTTTTAAACTTAGTGGCTTTAAGTAGCACCAGGCCTAATCTCCCAGGTGAAAAGGGCACGCATATCTAACTCCTCTTTTTAAAGTCCACTATATTGAACTTAAAGTATTGCTTGGGCTCTGCTTCCAAATGTAGTTCAAGTCCTCTTCCAAATTCATTTATGTTATTGACAGAATTCAGTTAATTTTAGCTGCATTGAATGCATTCTGTCTTTTCTTGCTGGAAGTCAGCTGAGGATCTCTGTACATTCCTGAAGACCACATTCTTGTCCATGCCACACAGAACCCTTCTCTCATACTATGGCAGCTGTAAACTTTAAAACCAGCAGAAGAGAATCTATTCCGGCTCCTTGTCTTTTTTTTTTTTTTTTTTTTTCAGTTTTTGGTGGGGGCTGGATTTGAACCATCCACCTTCAGCATATGGAGCCAGTGCCCTACTCCTTTGAGCTACAGTCACCACCCCAGCTCCTTGACTTTTATAGCAGCTCACAAAGTTAGAAAGGGCCCCCGGGATAGTCTCCCTTTGATTAATTCAAAGTCAACTGATTAGGGACGATAATTACATTTGCAAAATCCCTTTTGCTGTATAACATAACATAAGCATGGATATGATAGGCTATAATATTCATAAACACAGCTTCCATTCAAAGACAGGGAGTTAAAGAGGGTATGGGACATCTGTGGTCTTGGAATTCTGTGTGCCTCAATGTCTAAAAAGCTGAGTTGAATGAGGATTATTTCAAAGTTTATCATGATGAACTGAAACAAAAGTAAGTATAATTATACTCACATATTAATCATTGTATCCATCCTGGATAGAGACAGAAATAAGAACATGAGGTGAACTTGTACGGTGGAAAAAATTGTTTTAATGTATTTAATCTTGAAAGGGGCAAATTTGTTTTTATTAGAGAGAGTGACCTCAAAATTTAGATTTAAAGAATGTGGTTTTGAATTAGTTTAGACATTAGAGTATTGGTAATAACGAAGCATAAGTTGCTCCTCAGGAATGAGAAATGAAGAGGTCAAGTTGAATTTATGTCAATGCAGACATGACCAAGAGTAATGTCAGTGATAAAAGTGAAGAAAAAGACAGTAAATCACATACTAAAGTTTTCAAAGAAGGAGGGTTCATGCGGAGCAAAGCAGTAAATAATTATGAGAAGGGAGGTAATGGCATTTCAAGGAATCGGTTGTTCATTGTTCTTGATTGGTGGGTTAGATGATTACTTCATAGATAGTAGTTTGGTTTATTTTTTTTAAAGGAGAATGGAGGCTAAATCAGCAGAGAAATTAATGAAGTGTGAGGTGGAATATAGAAGTCATCCTGAAGCTCAATTTTATTTGAAGGGGAGAGAGATAACACACACGTAGATACTAAGAAAACTGCAAAGGAAATTCCATCAGAAGGAAATGGAGTACCCAACTAGTCAGATTAAAATGTTTTGATTACCTTTCTTTCAAATAATCACTAGAAATGTTTTGATTACCTTTCTTTCAAATAATCACTAGAGATCTTTCTATTACTTTATTGTTGCCAGGGAAATGAGTCTTTGTTAGCTAAGATCCAGTGTTTATTTCTCACAAACATTTTGTTAGCGCAATGAAAGTATATCATATTTTAAGAAGATGTTAGATTTCAGAACTTTCCTAAATATTATATCCTAATATTGCATTGGGAAACAGATCGACAAATGAAGCAATTTTTTGTTTTGTTGCATTGGGAAACAAAGCAATTTTTTGCTTTGTTGCATTGCTTTGTTGCTTGGTTGCATTGGGAAACAGATCGACAAATGAAGCAATTTTATCCAATAATAAATGTTTATAATACACTTATTTTCAAATAAAAATAGCCTTCTAATAACTTCTATGTTTTCTGAAATTATAGACTCTTTCTTACTCCATTTTCTAATATTATTTGGAATCTTTCTAGACACTCTTAAATGCAAACATACATATTATGAATAATATTTATCTCAATCACAAATAGTTGAGTCAATTTAGATATTAAAGGGGAAGAAATCAATAAGTCCTATCAATGTTAATTAATCAGTAGCATAGTGTTTTATTTAAATAGTTATGGCATTTATATTCAATGGACTTTTTTTTTTTCCAGTTTTCAGCTGGGGCTGGGTTTGAACACACCACCTCTGGGCATGTGGGGCCGGTGCCCTACTCCTTTGGGCCACCGGCACCACCTGACTATTATTTTCAGTTATTATTGTTGACTAAGTTTATACCCTACAGTTAAACTCCAGTAATTGAACTCTAAAGTTGTGAAACTTTTTTACTATTGTACAAATGTTGATTCCATCTACTTTATGCAGTGTCTGGCTCACATCCTCTTTCCTTAATGATGGTTCAACAAAATCTCAACATTCAGTATATTTTCAACCATCTCTTCCTTCACTTTACTAAACACTATTTTAAACAAAAAAAGAAACAGAAGGGTGCTTATTATCAGCACATGCTACAGTACCTTTAAGAAGTAATTGATTTTGGCTGAGGTGATGTTGGATTAGTGATATTTAGGATACTGGCTCCGAAAGTTAATGAGTGAAAGAAGAAATGAATATTACAAACACAAGAAAGCGTATTAGCTAGAGCAGTTCAGAGAGGGCATTGTTTCCTTTGAGAGTAAATATTTCTGTATAGAAAGTCTCCAACATTGTAGCGAGGTCATAAAGGGGGAGGTACAAAAGGTTGATAGGTTTAATGTTACCTTTAAACTGAAGATTGTCCTAAGATTTGCCTAGACTCTTCTCCCTTAACAGTCTCACCTGCGCGATCACCCTCGAGGTACAGGTAATACAAATTATTACATTTGGGGATTTTCTCCTGTACACAGTTTCCTTTCACTCCTAGGAAATGGCTTATGACTATTTCACAGGAATATCAACTACTATTTAGCCATATTAGACCATTTTAAGCAATGATTTTACTGCAAAACCGAGTGTTTCTGTATGGGTATATGTGTGCGCCTGTGTATGTATGTGTAAGCGATTGCTGACCAATGTGAGTTACATCCTACTTTATGTTCAAACACTCTAAAGGCAGAAAATACTGGGAAGTATTTAGACTGCACAAGCTAACAGGGATAATTCATTTCGTGAATTGTAAACAAGATCACTCACCAATCTCAGCAGGCTTTCAAAGAAAATCCTCTCGTTGCTTATAAATATGAAGGCTATATTACATGGCAAAAAGTTTTATGTATGTACTTTTCAAAATGTGCCAAAAAAGAAGAGGGTAGTAGGTAAACAACACAATGTATAATCTATAATTGTTAGAAATATTTACACTACCTGTTCTGTACTTAGTATGAGTGATATTTTAACTGTAACAGTTTACTTCTATTTCTGTCTTTAGTTTATGAAAGACTTTATTTATAAGGTATTATATTACCTTAATATTAATAATAAAGTAGAAATCATCCGGTTGTGGTTACTATATATTTCAACAGACTATTGACACAAATATTACAGATCCTATAAATAAGCCATCAGTATATCCTATCTCCCAAATAACTAAAAACACCAGAAAACTGTGAGAAATATATAACTGATCTTAATCAATTTTGTTGGTGGCTTGAATGACAATCAGTTTCAAAAATAGTAGGTAGAAAACTAAAAAAAAAAAATTGGAAGAAAGGAGTCCACGTTATTTCAACCTTCCCCCTCAAATGAGGTACTGTTTTGACAGACCAGCTCTGAATCATAGACATTTTAACATTTCTTTATGTATTTGAAATATGAATACTGGTAGATAAAATTAACTTCCCTGATTATCTTACACTTTTGTATGTGCTTTACTATATTTTAAGATTTTATAGATCAGCCTAAAGAAAGGACTAAGAAAAATAAGTGAAATTTTTTTTGCGTGTAAAAGTAGAAAATTCTAGTTCTCATTTTCCCCCCAAATTCTATAAATAGAAATAATGAGTAAAAAGAAATAATCTTTCATTACAGTATGTACCAGGACTTCTGTTTCTTAGCATTATCTCAGTCTTCTCAAAATTATTATTAATTGTTTATCCCTGGATCTACTGCCATCCTAAATATAATGTTTATCATTTATATGCATTTTAAAATATTAATAAATATTTGTATATGAATATACAATAAATGTCACTTCTTATATCTTCAATTTTGCATATGGTAATTGTATTAGTTACCTGTTGATACATACTGATTTATCCCAAAATTTAGTCCAATATCTCAAAAAATTCTAACCTTCATGGAAATCAAAATCCATGGTTCCGCATCAGTCCACTTGTTGTCCGAGGCTGCCAGCATGTTAATGCTTTGCTTCTAAGCTCACTTCCTGGCCTTAAAAGTGTACAGAAGAGGTAGAGCTAGTGGTGTGGTTAGAGGACATGAGAAAATTCAGGAAGGAGCAATGAAGAAAGTGAAATCAAGTAGAAAAGAAAAAATAATTTACGTCCTTTAAGATCATATACACAGAATGAGTGCATTTATGAATTTGCGACATATAAGTGTGAGTGTATTTATGTCAAAGTATTTACATTTTTATAAATGAAGAAAATGAGCACTACATATTCTCATTTATGTACAATATTCGTTAATTCATTATTTGATTACAGGGGTCCGTATCCCCAAATACTCATGTTTATTCTTAGTATTATCCTCCTCCCAAAAGGTAAAGGTTGTATCTGGAAAATAAACCAGGAAAGAATAAAAGTGGTGCTAGAAAAAACCAGGTCTAGGATCTAGGTGTTAGAAGATTGTCAATGCTTTTTTCAATTCTAATTCCTTTTTTGTGTAGGTTGCCTTAATATGTTTTAACACTTCCCTAATGTCTTTCTTTACACAACTGGGAATATTCCTATAAATAAATATGTGCTATGCCATCTCTGCTTAACAACATGAAGGGATAGAAATAGTACTCTCTCAGTTTCCATATATAAGTCCCAGAGATGTTCTCTGATGGCTTTGACCTTGGTCACATTCTGCCATTGCACCAGTGTGGCCATTAGGATGGCCCATTAGTATCATCACCATCATTCTAAGTGTGGTCTCTGAAAGTCTGTTAACAACTTAGAAGCTCAGGTTGAGTCCCAGATCCACTGACTCAGAATCTGTACTTTAAAAAGATCTCCAGATGATTTGTATACACATTAAAACCTGAGAGGTGTTTCCTTAGCAAATTTAGCACCAGATTCAGAGGAAAATGATTGCGATGCGTTCCATTTTTATTCTTATTTTTCATTCCAGCTTTTGTTTTATTCTCCTAATTAGCACTTCTGTCTGTTCTTGCCAAGTTGCTAGGGAAATGTGTGAGGTTTTGGAAATTGTAGGATGTTGTTACCTGATGCTCCTGAAGCCCACAGAGCTGCATCCACAAAGTAGCTTAATTCCTAAAGTGCATTATTGTGGCTTATCGTTCAACTTTCAAATATGGGAGAACTCATTGTCAGGGTCTTTTTATGTCTAAGAAAACATTAAGTATGTTACAGCACTTGGGCATTTCCCAAACTGAGAAATACTCAATGTTCACATACAGAATTGATACTGACCAATGGATAACTATGACACAGGTGTGCGGGCAGGTGCACGCACTGAAGATTCAACATAGTTTCGCAAATCACAATTTGTGATTGGTTTTCAATTTCATAATTTATAAAATTATTTAATCACTTCTGAACATATGCTGCTAAAACTTTCTAAGATTCTTAATTTGTTGAGTCACCAAATTATTTATCCTTCCAACATTTTCTTGAGGGATATTAAAGTTTTTTGAACAAACAAGACAAAAAGGCAATTGTCAAAGAGATATCACTTTCCTTGTTAACCATGGGGTTTCTTTTATGAAGATGGTTATAATGCTCCCATGATTTTCAGGAAAGTTCTTATATTTTTCACATAATTCATATCTAAAAGACTTTTGCCTTATGCCTAATGTGCAATTCAGCCACCAGTTTCATTTTTAAAGAGAGTAATAGAACTCTCCCATAGTTTTTGTTCTTTAGAGTGATAAAAACATGAAATAAATATGTTACTGCCACATTCAGTGAGAGTTTTTTGGGGGAAAAGTACTTTACAAGATATTTAACTTTGAAAAGATAAATCACATTGATCTTTATGTGGTGAAAGAAATATGTTATTATTATTGTACTTAATATAGAAAACAAAAAGGAAAAACTTCATGCTCAATTATTGGAGACATTAAGGCTTATATTTAAGTAAGCTAAACTTTGTAAGTGCTACAATATAATTAACAAAGGCATACTTACTTTCCCTTAAACAAACATTTTCCTCCCCTAATGCTGAGTTTTTTTAAATGTGATTTTCACTTATTCAATATTTTAAACATACACCAATGTTTCTTTATATCTAAAGTATACAAATTTTACCCTGAAACAAATGAATGTTGTCTAACAAAATAGCTTTCATGTTCTTTACCAGATATATAAGTCATTTTGTGATGTAAATACCAATTGAATAATTAAATAATTATCTGACTTTTTTTTAGTTGTCTTTTTTTTTTTTCTCAACATCAAGGTAAAGCTTTTACATTATCATTTGCCCCAATAAGTGTCATATTTTGCATGTTGTGTAATTTTAAGTAGAAAGTATTATAATTCTCATTTACCATTAAGCATACTGGAATTCAAAATGATTAGTTAATTGTTCAAATTTATGGGTCTAGCAATAATTAAAATCAACATCTGACTTCAAAGCTCATATTCATGACTTAGCATAAGGCTACTTTACTGTCTGCACAGGAATTTCACATCCATCATCCTATTTCATGCTCTCAGTAATCATTTTTCCTACCATTGGGAAGACAAAATGATTATACCTGACTCAAAACCTAAGAAGGCTAAACAGGACTTTGGAGGGAAAATGCAGTCTGCATTGTAATAGCCTTACATTCCAACATCACGTGAAAGAAGGGATAAACGGATGATTTCCATGGGCATGAGTAGGGAATAGGGAGGTCACGAGAGAGACAGCAGAATTTGGAAACATAAATTCTTATCAGTGAGCAATTTTGCCAATGGCTTGGAAGACTGAAAGAGAAGGAAAAGTACTCAGAGAATGGGAATGGGCAGTGGATGAAAATTAGCATTAAGTCAGTCATGAGAGATTTAGTCAGAGAAGCCTATTACCTGGTGCACCATGTCCAACTTCCAAAACAAAAAAAAAAGCAAACAAGGTATGTTAAAAGACAAAACAGAAAAAATGAAGAGAATAAACAAAACCATACATAACTTAGAGGTCAAAGATGACATATTTTGAACCCACATACTTAATTAAAAACTTCCAATATTGGAGACATGGTGAGGAAATCATTTAGGCAAGTCAAGTTGCAGTTATGGGAAAACAAGTTTGAATTTTGACATTTTAAGTCTAGTGCATCATATTTGCACTTCAGCTTTAATTTTATTTATTGTACCAAGAAATACGTTTAATGAGAGGAAGATATGCTGATGTTAGAATTATGACAAGCTAATGATGTAAAGAAAATGTAACACACTTTACCTATTGTTATTTAAAGGCACTCCTAAAGTAGTTGAGTTCTTATATCCCACCCAATATAGTTTTAAAACCAGAAGCTCTGAAATTTAGTATGTAAGTTTCTATTTTATGTGCACAGAACCATCAAGGGTCTGCATCTTTCTTTGTGCTATATTTTATTGCAATCTGATGCCTAATTATAATATTGCTTGTTTAGAAACATAAAATTACATAGTATTGAAAGTCATTTCAGAACATGTTATAAATGCATTGGGGCCCCAAACCAGAACTAATTCATTCCAGGTCACAGCATATTGCTGACCTGACAGCATGCAGCTAGGCAAACCCTGATAGAAATGCACTGCATTTTCAGGATCTGCTAGTCACATAGACTGTGCTATTCAAGACTCAGCTCAAAGATGTGTTAAAACTCCAAATATCAGATGGGATTATGATGCATGGTGACTGAATGGTTCAGAGGCCTTACGCTATGAAACTAAATATAGGTAAAAATGATGCTTAACTAGAAATACATTTCCCCTTTGTCATCCACAGGGGATTGGTTTCCAGACTCCCAGTGATATAAAAATCTGCAAATACTCAAGTTTCTTATATAAAATGGCATGGTATTTTCAAATGACCTGTGCCCATGCTGCTACATATATATTAATACCAACACAATATGTATTTTACTGTATTTTTTATTTTTATTGTTGTATTGCTACTTTTATAGCTTTTTCCCCAAATATTTTTGATCCATAGTTTGTTTAATATATGGATGTGAAACCCCTAGGTATGGAGGGCCGACTGTATATATTTCCTGGAACTTATCCTATATATTTCTCCTCTTAATCATCATTTTTTTATTTTGACATAGCTTTTAAAACAGAAGATCTTAGTTCAAAGTTAGTAAGTATAGTTCTTAATATTCTTCCTAAATTATATCTATGGAATGCTAAAGTTGGCATTTGTAATATAATACATTTTTACATTTGTTATGAACCTAACTTTATTTGGCAGATTTTGGCTTGGTAAATTGTCATTTAAGGCTCTTAATATTCTAATAGATAACTAAATTGAACATAAGAGAAATTTGAATTCCCCTGACTAAAATAGTTTAAGAAAACTAGCAGAGAAAATATCACTTTTTAAATTTAATGTTACCTTCAATGCTACTGGAATATGCTAGTATATGAGAAATAATTTACATTTTAGCCATAGTATTTGAGATTTTGAAATCAAGATAACTTGAAATAAATCCATTATGTAGTTCATATCATACAGTTTGTTTGAATAACAATTATTCTATTAGACCAGTTTTTAGTTGTTAGTTTCAATAAGTTTTTCATGTCCCTATAGTGGGCCTAGTGTTATCTCTATAGAATTTTGTACTCAAGTTTTAACAAATGGAAAACAAAAAAAACACAGCTAATTTCATGCGCAAATTTAGTATCACTAATGGGAGTTAGTAACAGAAGTTTCCCGTTGTCTATATTTCCCAGCAATGATTAGCAAAATGTTTCATTTGTACATTCGATTTTAATCCAAAGAGCTCACGTGTGCCACTTTTTTATTTCAGATGAGGAGTTAAATAAATAAATTAATGTAGCTTATGCTGATATTTTTTATCTGTATGCAATATAATTGGTGCAAAGATTTTGGAAAAAATCATGAGTACGTAAAATAATATTTTGAAGGTTTTTCTACACAAGGTAGAAACATAAAAACTATAAAACAATTCGTCAATGTTATTTTTAAAGACCATTCTAGAAATTTTGCCTTGTACAAGTTTGGTTAATTTTAAGAGATAAATATGTATATTATGTTTAATTTTTTATTTAACTTAAAGACCATGAATAACTATGCTCGGGAAGATGATTATTTAAGATAGGTTTTACTAGCTCTTAAAGAATTGTTGATTATAAATAATGGTTGACTATATCCTACCAGTGAGATCACAGAACACGTTTTAGAAACTCAGTGTTACTGCTGTGCTCCAGGGATTTGTTATTCAAAGTAAAGAACAATTGCCTCCATTTGGCTCATACTAAAAAGTAAGTCTAGAGGAAATATAAATATTAAACTCCAGACCAGCAAGAGATATTGAATGCAATGCTAACACTTAGAAAGGATTGAAAAGAATCCTCACTCAGGCTGGAAACTTTGCATCCTTAGGAGTGCGCTATCTTCACATGGACCGGAAAAGTGGTGGCACTTTGGCGCTTAAACTTACAAGACATCATGTCATTGATCATTGGCAAATTCTTTAAATATAATAGGAGTCTTTTCTTGTTTGATGAAAATCTGTAATTTTTGAATATGTTTGCTTTATTAACGTAGCCACTAAAATATTTAATGTTTCTTTACATCAACAAAAAGATACATTATATTAGAATATAACCCACAAACTTAAAACAATAGGGAATTGTACACACTACCACTATAAAAGGAATGCAATTGGGCTTAAAAGCTCAGATTGGGAATCAGGTTGGTTGGGAATAAGTCTGGTGCACAGCCTCGTGATCCCGCAAAAGCTAATCAGCCTCTCAACTTCTCTACGCTCTAAACTGTGGGTCTAGTAATAATGGCACTCACTTCTTAGGATTACTCTAATGAGTCAACAGGTGAAATTTTATAGGATGTGGCTTTCTCATTGTAAAATAGTCAACCAATATTAGTTACTGTGTTAGTTTTTGTTGAAGTGTTTAAAAATGATATCTTTCTATCTACATTTCCTTGAATACCCTTTTATACCCAGTTAATATTTTTTGACAGTTAATAATAAGAAATGAATGCTTGTCTCCTTCCTAAATAGAGAGTGTCTTCCCACTGCTTAAACTGTAATCCACTGTTAGAGCAGAGCTTTGCTGATGTGGTAGTGAAATGTGTGGGAGAACATCACCTCCATCTTTCTCCCGTTACTTTAGTGAACGTTTACACTGTTTCTGAGTGGAGTTTCTTCATACACAGATTAATACACAGATATAGCTCTATCTTTTAAAGCAGCTTTAAGATATGGTCACGTAAATACTAATAACCCTCCGTTCCACCTTTGTAGAAACATATTTATGAGATGGTTAGGGTTAATTAGTGATTTTGTAATTGCTAGATCCACTGTGATCACTGCGTACGGTAGGAATCTTAGGATCAAATACTTCTGGAATCAGGTTCAGCGCCTGTCACTTCATGAGTAAGGCACTGATCACATGTCACTACCATTCCAGTAAAGAAACAGGAGGCATAAATAGGTTAATACCTTTCATGTCTTTTGTTAGATAAATTCCCAGGTATTTCATCTACTTTGTTACTACTATAAAAAGGAATAGAGTCCTAGACTATATTTTCAGCATGACAATGGTTAGTATATATAAAAACTACTTATTTGTAAGTATTGATTTTGTATACTTAGACACTGCTGTATTGTTTGATCATTTCTAAAGCTTTGCAATTGTGTCCCTGGGGTTTTCCAGGTATGAGATCATGTCATCTATGAAGAGAGAGAGTCTGACCTCCTCTGATCCCATTGGAATATACTTGATCCCCTTCTCTGATACACAATCCCCTAGCCTGATTGTGATGGCTAGGACTTCCAGTACTATGTTGAATAACAGTAGTGACCATCGGCAGGCATTCTGGTCTGGTTCTAGATATGAGTAGAAATGATTTCAATTTTACTCCATTCAATTTAAACCATGAAACTATTAAAATACTAGAAGAGAATGCAGGGAAAACACTTAAGGATATTGACCTGGGAAAATATTTTATGAGGAGGAGCCCCTGGTAATTGAAGCAATACAAAAAATATATTACTGGGATTTGATCAAGCCAAAGACTTCTGAGCAACTAAGGGCACTACAAGTAAAGCAAGCAGACAGCCTTCAGAATGGAAGAAGATTTTTGCAGGTTCTGATAAAGGCCTAATAACTAGGATCAACAGGGAATTCAAATTAATCAATAAGAAAAGAACAAATAACCCCATTTCTTTGTGGGCAAGAGACTTGAACAGAAACTTCTCTGCAGATGACAGGCAAATGGCCAACAAACATATGAAAATATGCTCATCGTCTTTAATCTTTAGAGAAATGCCAATCAAAAACACTTTGAGATAACACCTGACTCCAATAAGATTAGCCCACATCACAAAATCCCCAAACTGCAGATGTCAGCATGGATTTGGACAGAAGGAAACACTTCTACACTGTTGGTGGGATTGCAAACTAATATAGCTTTTTTGGAAAGAAGTATGGGGAACTCTCAAGGAACTAAAAGTTGATCTACTATTTGATCTTGCAATTCCATTATTAGGTATCTACCCAGATGGGCAAACATCATTTTACAATGAAGGCATTTGCACCATAATGTTTATTACAGTCAAATTCATAATTCCCAAGTTGTGGAAACAGCTCCAATGCCCACCAACCCATAAATGGATTAACAAATTGTGGTATATGTGTACCATGGAAAGCTAGTCAGCCATAAAAAGATGGAGACTTTACATCTTCTATGTTTATATGGGTGGAGTTGGAACATATTCTTATTAGTAAAATATCTCAAGAATAGAAAAAAGTATCTAATGTATTCAATACTATTATGAAACCAATATATATTCACTTACACATTCATACATATGATAATACACAAAGATAGTTCAGCAAGGAGAGAAGGGAAGAGAGAAGAGAGGGGAGGGAGGAGAGAGGAGGAAGGGCATTGGGTGGGATCTCACCTAATGTGCACAAGGCAAGGGCACATTTCAAAACAATAAAGAATATATTATAAATGTCTTATGACAAAAAGTAAGTGAATAAGGTGATGGTTATGTTAATCAGTTTGATTTAAGCATTCCACATTGTATATCAAATCATCACATTGTACCTCATAAATGTATACCTACAGTTATGATATAATAAAAAATTAAATTTTAAAAATAAATAGGTTAATATATTTTTACATCTCAATCTAGTTTAGCTTTGAAATATATTTAATCTGAATATATTTTAGAATAGATACATTATATAATTTTACAGTGAATTCTGCAAGTATATTCACCTTTAATTAGTTAATATATATGTGTTTTCTTATATTCACAATTTCAAGAGATACTTAGACTAAATGTTATTATGTAAATCACTTTTCCTATAAGAGTAACCACTGTGTCCAAGAATAACAAATGTGTCATATAGTTTTACTGCATTGTACCATGTTTAATGGTAAGTAGTCTCATATGCCATAAACAGATGAGTCATAAAATACTTTTATGATTTTTCAGAAGCAATAATTACTAATAATGGTGGAGAATGGGTAGAAGCATTGAGTCAAAGGTCATCTTTTTGCTTTAGAAATCAGAGTGTTCACTTTCCATCCATTTATAATCGATACATCTCTTGTTAGGAGTAACTATGCTCATACTCATTTTTGAACAAATTATTAGCAAAAAAGATATATTTAAATCTTTCTCAGTTTAGAACTAGTTACATGATTATTTTAATTGTGGAACCCCCTATGGGAGTAAAATGTTAAAAATCAAAACTGGCTTCTGTGGCTCAGTGGGTAGGGCGCCAGCCCCATATACCTAGGGTGGCAGGTTCAAACTCGACACCAGCCAAACTGCAACAAATAAAATAGCTAGGCATTGTGGAGGGTGCCTGTAGTCCCAGCTACTTGGGAGGCTGAGGCAAGAGAATCGCCTAAGCCCATGAGTTTGAGGTTGCTGAGAGCTGTGACACTACAGCACTCTACCAAATGTGACAAAGTGAGACTCTGTTTCTAAAAAAAAAAGAAAAAAAAGTCAAATTTGCATAAATGAAGCTGGGAAGAAGCTTGGCCAAATACTAGACATGTCTTTCACGCTTATTGCTCATTTTACGAAATATACACAAGATAATATATTTATACAGTAGGCTTTTAGGTGTATATTGGATATAGTTCAGCTCTTGAATATATTGTCTGTATTCTGTCACCCCTATTTAAACAGCTGCTGTCATAAATGCATAGGCATTAACACTTTATTTTAAATAAATCATGTACATTGAGCTTCCAATATATTAGTACAAATTTCCAGGTAAGGCAGATTCATACGGATAAGAATAACAACAATAATTTTTATTTAGCACTTTAAATTTTTGTGTCTCAAGACATTGTGGATGTGGATTTCTGCTTCTGTTTTTCACACCATATGTATATAAACAGGATGGGCTTAAGTTACACATGGCAGTATTCCTTTCACAAAAGTAACTGTTGAAAAATAATTTGGTAATCAAAGCTTTAGTTGCTAAACTTTCATTGCTTTCCTATTTATTATACAATTCACCATAAAAGTCCTAACTAGAATGATTCTGAGTCAGAATTTGAGTAACAGCAGAATCGTATGAGGAATATGTCTATTTTCCCCTTTCCATACATTTCCATAATAATTTTCTAATATCTGTGAGACAGTTTTCATGGTAATGTATCTATACAATTAAATAAAATGAAAGTTTAAAAAGTACTTGTACATTAAGCAAAGTTTTCCAATATGTGAACTGAAAAATGAAAGTAATAAAGTTAGGTTCCAGTAGACAAAGTACTTAGAGTGGTAAAGGACTAACACAAATTCATCAATTATTGTGCCCTGATGGTACGTTTTATATTGAGGTATCATTTAGTGCTACCAGTCTCTTTTACATATGACATAACTGAAGTCCAGAGAACTTACAAATTTTACCATACTCATAGAGCTAGTCAATTATAATCAAGAAAAAAGCTAAAGAAAAAAATTTTTTTTCTTTTTTTTGAGACAGAGTCTCACTATGTCACCCTCCAGTCACAGTTCACAACCTCAAACTCCTGGGCTTAAGTAAATCTCTTGCCTCAGCCTCCCGAGTAGGTGGGACTACAGGGGCCCACCACAGTGCCTAGATATTTTGGGGTTGCAGTTGTTACTTTTGTTTAGCAGGCCCAGCCTGGACTTGAACCCACTGGTCTTGGTGTATGTGGCCAGCGCCCTACTCACAGAGGTACTGGTGCCGAGCCAAGACAACTTTTAGTATCAATTTATTCTATTTAAATATTTTTAAATAGAGTTTTAAAAAATATTTATTGTAGATCACATACATACTAAGTTTGATCATTTACTTCTAAAGAATGCCAGCATTATATTGGGTTTTTACAATAAAATTAGATTATAATATGAAAACCTTTTAGCAATTTTGAATAGTGCACATCAGTTTCTTAGAGCTACTTAACAGTATCTAATATTAAGAAGAGAAATTCAGCCACATCCAAAGCAAATATGTAATTTTAGCCAATTGAAAGAATATTTTGTTTAACATTAAGTTTTCCTTGTTAAAACACAAATTATCATATTTCTTAGAAGCAAAGACTCGTGAAAATTGTAATAAAGTTAACAAAGATCTCTCAGTCTACACAAGAGTTAGCAGGAAACAAAGTTGGCATCTGTGCATAAGATTAAATATTCTGAAACAACGTTAAAGTGCAATTATTCCACAACATTCAGAATAATTTGCCATGGACATTTTTTGTTGAAGATTACACAGCTCTTAAAAAAGTCCCTTTCCTGCTCATTTTTATTAGATTGAAGGCGTTCTATTTGCAAACTCATTAGCAATTTAAATAAATATTTCCATTATTTTTTCTTTTGACCTCCTAGATTTCTTTTGCTAGGGTTGTTTTGGTGTAAGAAGAACTTTTCCATTTAATTGGACATGAAGAACAGAAATAAGAGATAATTAAAATATACTGTATGATTAAACATAAATATGCACAGGTGTAAACTGACACTATGAAAGACACGAGATATTCAACTATAATCGTATTTAATAGCTTTCCACTGTTGCTTGGTAGGGCACAACTACAATAGAGACCCTACTGAAAAAATCCAAACATTGTAGCCTAATGGTTCCTTCACATTAATCTAAAATTTAAAAAAAAAAAAATTGGCTCACTCTTGGCACCACTTTTTTGCTGACACTTTTATTTTTTTTAGAGACAGAGTCTCACTTTATCACCCTCAGTAGAGTGCTATGGCATCACAGCTCATAGCACCCTCTGACTCCTGGGCTTAGGTGATTCTCTTGCCTCAGCCTCCTGAGTATCTGAGACCACAGGTACCTTCCACAGTACCTGGGCTATTTTTTATTGAAGTTTGACTGGGCCTGACTTCAAACACGCCACCCTCGGTTTATGGGGCCGGCACCCTACTCACTGAGCAACAGGTGCCGCCCATTTGCTGGACACTTATTTTTGTTGTTCAATTCCAGATATTTTTCCTAGGGTAGAATGAGGATAATAGATAATAAGGATAAAAAGGATAATAAACAAGAGTCTTCTGGAGAATTTTTCTAACATCAAATCTATTTTTCGTATAATAGTTACATCATATATTTTAGAATCTGTGAAGAATTTTGTATAAAATGCTATAATGGCACATCCACCTATTGTTCAAATTGCAATTTAAGGGTATTAGATGTTATTTTATTCTTTATTCAGATAGGCATATACTTAGAAACACTATTCATACTTAGAATTACATGCCTGCATTCAGATTTGAAAGTGTGATCTATCCCTCAAAAATGTTTTTGAAAATACAAAATAAAAATAAATATAATCCTCAAAGGTTCTCACATCTGTATTAACAATCTTAATTTCCTTTACAGTTTTATCTCTACATCTCCCTAATTATATTATTTGACATTTAACATGTCTACAAAAACCATCTTCTTAAACAGAATATCTCTCCTTCTGAGGAATCTTATTTTTCTTAATGATGTAAAAAGTAATTTGTGATTTTTTTCAGTCTTCTTCAAATATTCCCACTTCCCATTCAGATATATTCTCTTTTTTTGTATTTGCATCCTGACACCTTTAGAATATGAAACTGAAATTCACTTTTTCTTCCTATCTTCGTCCACCCTCATTGCACAGGTTTGTACTGAAGTAAGTTTATAAAGATGCTACAACCTATTGAAAATGGTCTTGATCTTGTCATTAAAGACACATTTTCACCAGGATAGTCATAGCACTAATGACAAATTCATTTATATTCTCCCTTTGTATTACATTGTGCTCACATTTCATACGTTTGTTTGCATATACAAATTACAAGAACCCTCCACTTTAATCAAGCCATTCAATATTTCATTAGTAATTCTCTGAAGCTAAATACATATATATCCTTCCCCCTTGTCACTCAACACCAGTAATTGCTGATCCCTCTCTAGAAATAGTACTTCTCCAATAATAAAATTAACATTTCAACCTCAATTTAATCAGAAATCTGTGAACATTTCTTTGAATAAAGTAATTATTTCCTTTTCACAATTCTTCATTTGTTTTATCTATAAATATTTTCTTTGTTATTGTTGAATATTGTTGAATATCACTTTTCATTATGACTATACAGAGTTTGTGTTTCTCCTCAGACCATAAAATTGAATGTAAAGAAACAAATGCTTGGCTATATAAGGGGACAAGAATCATGTGTCTGATGAATCCTATAAATAATAAGTAAGCAAATCACAAAATTAACTGGAAAAGATTTATATTGTGTTGCTTTTTTATTGCTTAATTAATAAAAATCAATATAATACAATTAACAATTCAAGAATAGCTATTTCATCACATTTTCTTCTTAGTTTTGGTTCTTTGTTTACCAAATAATGTACATGGAGATAGATAATAGATACAGAAACATTTGATATAAATGAATATGTAATCCTTTTTACTATATTTGTTTATTGTTATAGAACATACTGGATATGACTCTGCAAACCATCTCGCCTATCAGACCATATTACTTCCCATGAAAAATTAATAACTTAATTTTTTAATTCATGTATAAGTCTCTTATAAGCTTCACAGCCATGCATGAACTTTGCTGTCTTGAAAAAAATTTTACAGCTAATCACCAATCCTCAGAATATATTTCTTTATTGTCATGTCAGTGAACGTGGTTTTGATGAAAATAATTGTGTCATGTATTTAATTTATTGCCATTCCCTTTTGTATCTAGTATTTTTTAAAATATGAGATGCTATGTGATTATGTATTTCAGTTTATTCATAATTTTAATATATATTAAACAGCTGAATAGGCATATAAGTAACTTCATTGGTTTTAGAAGATTGATTTTTCTTGCATTGCTAGAATTTACTTAAACAATTATGAGAGAAGCAAAATGGCTGACTAGGTATGTCAGTTCCCAGATTGTCTCAGAAACAAGGAAAAGTTTTAGTGGAAAAATAACATAGCTCAGGTGTAATTCTGAGAGAAAAGTGCCAGAAGTTATGAGGCAGAACAAGAAAGAGGAAGATTTTACTAGAAGTCAACCCTTAGAGGCTTGGAGCCTGGTGTAAAGGCTATCACTTGTGTCATGGGAACTCCAGGGCAGAAGGACAGGGGGCACATCCAGGGCAGAGCAATGAAAGTCTGTCTGTGCCCATGCCCTGGCCCCAAGTTCCCAGCAAATGCTGCCACTGTCCACAGCTTGTTCCTGACACATCACCACTGCAGGGAAAAACAATTTGTGAGTCTGCCTCTCCCCCCAGAGAAAGTTTCCCCAGGGCCACAATCCGGGGTTGGCTCAGTGTCCAGCTATTGCTGCTGACTTTATCCTGAAGTCACCATCAGAAATTCAGAATATGGGGGTCAGGGAGGGGGCATAAAAGATTAATGGAATTGAAGAGAAAGTGAAAACAAAAAGAAGCCCCCCAAATTCAGAAAGTTATGTAAAAGGTCACTAAAAAGCTAGACAGCATAGGAAGGGATATGACAAAGTCTAAGAAAATGAAAGTTGTGCCAACCCCTCTGGCCCCTATGGCCCTGGTCTCGATCATTGCAGGAAGGAACCAGGTGTGATGTGGATTAGAAGTACAAGCTTGTAGGAGGCAGGCTAGCCCTTCTTTGCAGAATAGCCCCGAGCAATCTCTGCACTAGCCTTTTATTGAGACCATGAAACACAGGTGAGGGGAGGCATTAACAATGACTACATGCTGAAGGCTCAGGCTCTTTCTCCACAAGGATCACCTGTGGATGAACAGGCCAAGGGTCTAACCTCCAGTTGCAATTCATCTTGCTCAGAGGTCATCTGGCTCTTGGTGTCCTCTACATTTCCCCCCTTCAGTGTATTAAAGATGTTTCTGGATAGGCAAGGGAGAAAATCTGTCATTTGTTATTTTAGCCATTCTCCTCACTGAGGAGCTTTCCTTCCTTCTAAGTAAAAGAAACAAAAGGGTATATAAGTATAACAAAAATACACCAACAGAGCTAAGCCAGTTATAAAGGAAACCAATTTAGCCAAACTAGGTATGGGAAAAACCTGTCCCCTTTGTGCTAATCACCACCCAACTATGTGCTACAGGCTGACCCATAGGGACTGTGACCTTTCCGTGGGAAGTATTAAGCACCACCTGAAGTTATGTTAGGTGGGGAAAGGGCTGTACCAAATTCAGACCCTTTCCAAAGAGCAGTATAACTTTACGTAAAGATCAGGTGCCCAACTGAAACATATAATTCAACAAGTGAAATTCTCTTACTCTGGCCGATACTAGTATAACAGTTACTGCAAAGCCAGCTGTTCAAGGTCTTTGTTGTCACAACCTTCCAAGGTTTAGAAGATGCATCCTAAGCTTAATATACAGCCCAAAATAATGAAATCCTGTATCAATTTTCCCACTCTGCATAGACGTTTCAACTGCCTCTTAGGGAAAAAGGACACTTCCTGCTCTTATTGCTTCCTGCTGATAATGGACAGTGATACGGAAGAGGCAGCTAGAGTTCCCCCAGAGGAGATTGATCCAGGGTTTCTCTATTATGAAATTAGCTAGACTAAGGTCCTTTGAATAGAAGAAAAATTAGTGAAAACAAATTTATTAAGGTGCTGGCAAGGTTTCCTGCTTATGTGGAGGCTTAATCCAGCAGGCTGGTAACAACCGCTTCTCTTGATTTTCTGTAATAATATAGGCGAAACCTCAACTCCATTAGAGTATAGAACCAAGCTTCCACTCTGGTATGTTAGGTTTTTTATAAAAATAGGTTGTTGTATTGGAGAGGATGGTGAATGAAAGAGAGATGTCCAATGGCGTTCTGCAGCTGTGTTTTTGTCATTGCTGAGATTCAGAAAATTGAGAGTGAAAAGAGTTCTATTGAGCATATACTTAGGACTATTAAGCTATATGGGCTGCTACCTTTTCCCTTCTTTTTATATACAAATAAAATAATTTTTAATGTGGTAAGGGCAGTTTATCCTGTTATCTAGCCCTTTTCTTGCTAGGCAAAATCTGGTAATTGTCAAAGTTCAGAATTCCAGGAATGGGCTCTTTAAATGATGAATTACAATACAGATTTAAACTATTAGCTGCTGCTAGGGAAAAACCATGATTGTAATGCTAATTCCCTTAAAGGTCTTTTTAAGTTGAGAAAACAAACTGAGAAAATCTCAACTGAGAATTTACCATTTTTTAACTGTAGGAGCTTTCCTTTCATATTTACTTAATGGACGAACAGAAGATAACACTTTTCCTGCAATCTTTGCAAGCAAGGACTTTTCTCTCACTATTCCAAAGGTTTTGCTACTCGTGGTCCTAAATCCACCCTTCACAGATCTCAAAAGACTGTTACTCGAGAACTAATGGTTCCACCCTTCACAGTTCCTCTCAAAGGCTCTGTTACTCCTGGTCCTTCAGTGGTCTCACATTTCACAGTTCCTTGGTAGCAGAGTTTTTCTTGCTTTAAACTGGTTTTCCAGCAGAATTTTTGCTAATTGATTCCAGACTCTTTTTTCAAATGCAGCTCCCTAGCACAAAGGTGGTTTAAGTCTTAATCTAATTATTTTCCATCATCATCCATTGGTCTGGTTTAATTTCCTCAGTTTTACACTGAGGCACCACAGGTCTAACCAAGCTGGCAGAGTGCTCCAATGGCATAGAATTAAATTATACTGCTTTTCTGAGAATACTTTGAAACAAAAGCATTAAAGAAACTGTTTTAACTTCTTTCATTTACCAGTGGGTCTTCATTCTGGCCCAACTGATAAAAACACCTCACTTATTTTGTGTGAGTTTCCCTAGCTTCTAGATTGGCCAAAGGTCCCACTTGCCATGATCAGAGTTTCCCTTTGGACTTTCTCCCACTGTCTACCAAAGGCTTCACTTTACCTCCAAGTGTTACTTTCCCCTTTGGCCCATGTCCCTGGTGTCCTGTTGTGTCCTGCTGTGTCCTGCTGCACCCTGCTGACTATGCCAAAATGTTGCAACCCTATGGCCCTGATCTTAATCACCACAGGAAGGAACCAGGTGTGATGTGGATTAGAAGTACAAAATTGTAGGAGGTGGGCTAGCCCTTCTTTGCAGGGTAGCCCCAAACAACCTCCACACTAGCCTTTTACTGAGACTGTACAACACAGGTGAGGGGAGTAATTAACAATGACTATGTGCTGAAGGCTCAGGCTCTTTCTCCACAAGGAGCACCTATAGACGAATGGCCCAAGGGTCCACCCCTCAGCGGCAAATCATCTTGCTCAGAGGTTATCTGGCTCTTGGCATCCTCTACAGAAAGTCTTTTGGGGGATTTCAAAACCCAGCAGAAAGCTTCAGCCAAATTCTAAAGCAGTGGTTCTCAACCTTCCTAATGTCTCCTAATGCCATGACCCTTTAACATAGTTCCTCATGTTGTGGTGACCTCCAACCATAAAATTATTTTCATTACAACTTCATAATTGTAATTTTGCTACTGTTGTGAATAATAATATAAATATCTGATATGCAGGATGTATTTTCATTGTTACAAAGGGGTCAAGACCCACAGGTTGAGAACCACTGGTCTAAATTAAGAAGAAAGAATCTGAGAGCTTGAACACAAAGCTCTAAAATTAACTCACTCATTTGAGGTGGCAGAGGAGAGATTAAAAAAGGCTGAGCAATCACATAGAGGGCTATGGGACTACAAGAGTGAAATAACTTATGAATTATAGGTATGCCTTGTGGGTGAGATGTGTTTTCTGGAGACAGCAGATACTTGAGTTGTACTTTTTTAGCTGTTCAGACAGCCTATGTCTCTTGAGTGGGGCATTCAGACCCTTCATCTTGATTGATCGAGTTGATATGTGGGATGCAGTTCTGTTCGTCATGTTCGGGGTGTGAGGTTGAGTGGGGCTGAGTTGGATGAACCTGCCCTCACACTCCATAAAAGTCAATAAGGTTGCTGTCTAGAAAGGGATTGAAAAATAATGACAGTTCTTGTATCTATTATTCGACATTTCACTGCTAATCTGTAGATGATCTAAAAACAGTGAGACATAATAGCATTTTCCATAGGGAGAGATGTCATAGAAGTGAATAAGTCTACATATATCTCAAAAGTACAACAAATGTTCATGGAAATATTTAGAAAAAACATTGATCAAAATTATTTTTACAAGATATAAATACAGTTAGAGATACTGAGACAATAAACAGAATAACTTAAAATATAAATGTATAAAATAGTTTCAACAAGGTCAAAGGATTCTGAGGTTGCTAAAGGTGCTTTTTATTTTCTTTTCATTTAAATATTTTCAACCACACACATGTAACACTTAGGTTTTAAAAAGTTTAGTTAAGTTACTTTATTAAAGAAGATGCGTATATTATGCATCCTAGTGCAATGAATGGAGTTAAATATGAAGCCAATAATACCAATTAAATAGAAGTCAAAGTCCTGAAAAGAAAGGTAGAAAAGGGAAAATATAAAATATCTAAATAATATAATTTTTTAAAATATATTTTTTGTGCCCCTCTGTTAGTCTCTCTCTTTTCTCTCTCTCATGTTTTTAATTCTTCTGTTCATTGCACTTAAAAGAATAGTCTAAATTTAGTAAAATACATCATTTCCACCATACAGTTCTATAAGATTTTACAAATACAGTCACAGCACAACCCTGATGTAAATCTGTTAGAATAGACATTTATGACTTACGTGAAATAGAATGGTATCCATTGATGTATAGAGTAAGACTCTCAAAATGCTACGCTTCTATTTCTTCCCATCTATAATGAGATTTTACATATGCTGTGAAGTATAGTATATATTATCTCTGCTGAAATTAAACCTCAATTATTTTAGAATGATTAAAAATAAGATAAATTTCTTCATTTTTATAATTCCCAAGGCTTTTCACTTCTTTGTGTAGACTGAAATTTTTTTTAGTCCAAAGAACTTCAATGAATTCTGTTTTTACTTTTGCAGATTTTTTGTGTTTTCCCTCCCTTCCTTCCTTCTTCCTTCCTTCCTTCCTTCCTTCCTTCCTTCCTTCCTTCCTTCCTTATAACCTTCCTTTTTTCCATCCTTCCTCTCTGTCTTTTGTTATTGTCTTTTTTTTTTTAAGAAAACATTTCACTCTCTTGCCCAAGGTAGAGTACCACACTGTCATAACTTATTGCAACATCAAATTCCTGACCTCAGGAATCCTGTCTCAGTCTCCCAAGTAGCTGGAACTACAGGTGTATCACCATGCTTGGATAATTTTTTTTTTCTAAGATAGGGTCTCCCTATATTGCTCAGGGAGGTCTCAAACTCCTGTCCTCAAGCTATTCTCCCACTTTGGCTTCTGGTAGTGCTCGGATTACAGCTGTGAGCCACCACATCTAGCTCTATTTTGCTTTTAATTAAAAAAAAAAATGGTTGTTATAATTCTGGTATAACAGCTATTTCTCCCAATACATTAAATATATCACTTCAATTTTACTCTGGCTAAGATAATTTCTGACAGAAAGTCAGTAATTCTTATCATAATCTTTTATCCTGATATGCCTTTTTCCCTAGGTGCCTTCAAAAATTTCTCTTTAATTTTAGTATCCATCTATATATATATATAGCACATTTATCTTAAGGTGTGTGTGTGTGTACGTGTGTGTACTAATCCTACCTATAATTTTTCATCAGTGGTTCTTATACACATCATTTGATAGAATTAATTACCTTTTCAAAGCTCTTCAACTATATCATACCCTTTATTATTCTCTTTTCTTTCTAGAATTTTAACAATATATGCACGGAAGAGTTTGATATTTTCCCATAGCTCCTGAAAATTCTGTTATCTTTTCTTCTCATTTCCAGTGCACTAAATTCTTTTTCACCAATTATTTCTTCAACTGTGTCACATCTAGTGATGAATCTATCAGAGTTATATATATGTATAAATTTTCCTAGCTTTTTCATTCATCCCCTTCTTATACTTTTATCACCCTCTAGAAATCTCCCACATGGTTAAGTAGTCCACCTTCTACCTTATCCTTGAACAGATTAAAAATTAATCACGATCATTTCAATGCCCATGACCTTTAGTTCTAAAATCTGAGTAATCTCTGATTTTGGGGTTGTCTACTTATCTGCTGAAACTGAATGAATTTTCCTTCATTTTTATATGCCTCATGAAGTTTCTTGTATGACATACATCTTATGTGCACATACAATAAGAGAAAGTAAAGTCAGAGTGTTTATACCTGGAAATGGACATGTGACCATTCAGGCACTTGGTATGGGCAATTGAGTTAATGATTCATTCATAAATTGAGCTTAATTTGGGTTTTGCTGGTATAATTGTTGCTATAGTTACCTTAGTGTGTGGCAGGTTTCAAATTTACCTAATGATGTTATGTGTTTTTGATGTGTTTGCCAGAGGATTTTTCTTGATGTCTGAGTCTCATTCAAAATTTTCTGTTGTATCATTAGAGTTTTTTGTCTTTCCTATGGAATAGCATACATCGATTATACATAATGGAAAATTTTAGCTTAAAGTGACACATAAAAATAGATTTAAAATGCCCTCCGAATCCTTAAAATAGTGTCTATCTTGACTATAATTATCAAAATGTTCAGCACACGATGATAAATTCATTTTCCCCTGAGCACACCAGTTTGGTTTACTACTAGCAATTCTATTATGGAATTATACTGTATTAAAAGATTAAACTGAAATACTATTTAATCTTTTCATTAGAATCAGAAAGTACATTTAATAAAGTACAATGCTGATTAATCATCAAAGCTCTTAATAAACCAAGAGTAGCAGAGAACTTCCCTAAGCTGAATAATGGATGCTTGAAACCTAGTGTAATTATCATATTTAATGCTGGAATGTCAGAAGCATTCTTTTTAAATCCGAGAGCACTAGAAGACACCAACTCTCTTCCATTTTATTCTTTATTGAATGGGAATTCTAGACAAAAGAGTTAAGACATTAAAATTTAGTAAAAATGTAAGGGATGGAGAAAAAGAGTAAAAAATGTCATATTTCACTGATGGTGTAATTATCTTCATAAAATAACCAAAAAACCTGGTGCTGAGACACTTTTTGATTTCACTTTTTTCCTAACATCACACAAAAAGTCAGTTCAGGAAGAATACAAGAAGGAAACTAGGAAAAGAAAAGTTTTAAAACATTAGGAAAGGGTGAAAATTTTTCAGATGTTTTGTTTTTTTTTAATATCAGAATATTACAGGAGTATGTACATTTTGATTGTATAGTTTGATTTGTACAGATTGAGTCAAAAATTATAAGGGTGCCCGTCACACAGATAGAGTGTATTGTACCTCTGAGATGTGAATTTACCTCTTCCCTCCCCCCACTTGCTATATTTTGAGTTTTACTTGCATATCTGCACATAGGTGTTGATCAATTTTCCAATTTAGTATTGAGTGCAAGCAGTGTTTATTTTTCCATTTTTGCAATAGTTCACTTAGAAGAATGGTCTCCATTTCCATCTAGCTTGTTACAAAAAATACGAGATCACCACATTAAGTAATATTTTACATGTATGCTTGATAAAAGATATGGATAAGTAAAACTGCATTGAGTAACAGTTTAAAATATTAGAAGAAAATTGGTTTATTACATTTCTAAAAATGTAATTATTACTATTACTAAAAATGATATTTACTAGGTAAATAACTCCTATGAATCAATTTTTAAAAGAATATATGAATGGGGGAAAGGAAGAGCAGAGAGTGGGAAGGAGGAGGAGGTGGGAGAAGGAAGAGCAGAGAAAAGGGGTGGGGTGGGGAGTGGGGAATCTCGGTGTGTGATGCACCTTTTGGGACAAGACAAAGTATAAGAGGGACTTTACCTAACAAATACAATCAGTGTAACTTGGTTTCTGGTACCCTCAATGAATCCCCATAATCAAAAATTAAAAAGAAAAGAATGTGAATGGTGAAATAGCAGGTATTTTACTGAAGAAGAAATATAAATGGAAAGAAAAAAATGCACTCAAATGCACTACACTTTTATTGCTAAAGCCACCTTCCTCCCACCTTTTCCTTATTGCTTGGCAACCTCTACTATTCTGTTTTCTCTATTTCTATATTTTTGTAATTTAAAATAAGGTTAAGTGAATGTAAACATATAGTATACCACAGTATAATTTGAGGGAATGGCTTTTTTCACTCAGCATAATTCTTAGGAGATTCGTATCGACTGTTTTGTGTGTACAAATACTTAACATCTTGGTGTTGCTTCGGAGTATTCCATCGTGTTGATGTGCAGCAATTTGTCTAACATTTGACATTTTTCCAAAGTCATTTGACATTTTTGACCATTTATTTCAAAGAAAGCTACTATAAAAGCTGGATTATAGCTCTTTCTGTGAACATTACCTTTTATTATCTTTTGGTGAGTGCCGAGAAGTGCACTAGCTGAGTCATGTCACAGTGGCATGTTTGGTTTTTAAGAAACAGTCAAGGTATTTTTCAAAGAGACAATAGCATTTTAGATTCTAATTGGGAATGTGTAAGTTATGCAGTTTTTCTGATCATCCCCATTATCTGCTGATGTTCTCATTTTTATTTCAGCCATGCTGATTAGTGCACACTAAAAGCTCACTGGGGTTTTAATCTAATGTTGCTAATAACTAATGATGTTCAATATGTTTTTCTTGGGCTTAATTCCCATCTGCACATCTTTTTTTGGTGCACTTTTCAGTAATTTATTGTGCTCATTTTTTTTATTTTTAACTGTTAGGTTTCGAGAGTTCTTTTATAATCTATATGTTCGTCTTTTGATGGATGTGCAGTTTGCAACAAATGTCTTTCAGTCAGTATTTGTTGTGGGGTCTGTCAACAGGGTTTTTTGCTGAGTAAAATAGTTAAATTTTAATTCAATCAGATTTATAATTTTTTTCCATATTCTTAATTCATGCTTTTCATGTCAAATCTAAGAACACTTTGACTTCCTAGCCTGGATCACAGAGATATTTGTCTTTCTTTGTTATTGTTGTTATATAAACCATAGTAGTACATTGAAGGACATAATCCATTTTATTTTTTTTTTAAATAAAGATTGAGCGTTAGGTAGAGGGTTGAGGTTTTGTTTTTGTTTTTGCCTATGGATATCCAATTAAAAATACATTTCTCCATTTTATTTTTCCCCACATTTTTCAGAAATCAGTGGACATAGTTACATAGGCTTGTTTTTGATGACTACACTCTGTCATTTATTCCTGTGTCTAATCCTCCCCTAACATGTTCTTTGCCTTAATTAATGTCACTAAATATTAAGTTTTGAAATTTGGCATATTCTTCCAATCCTGTGCTTCTTTTTAAAAATTGTTTTAACTATTCTAGTTGTTTTTTGTTTGTTTGTTTTTCTATGCACATTGTAAAGTAACTATATCTGCATCTATAAAATATCTTGCTGAGAGTTTGATAGAAATTGTGTTATATGTATATATCAACTTGGAAACAAATATCTGCTACATTTAGACTTCAATCCATAATTAAGTGTTCTATATAACTATTTGTTTATATCCGCACCTTCTTGTTTTCATCATGCAAGTCCTGTACATGTTTTGCTAGATTTGTAAAAAATTATTTTTAAAAAAACAGCAGACTTCATGTTTTAGGGAATTTTTCTATTTTCCTTAAATTGAGCAGATTTTACAGAGATTTTTTTTCATAAGCTCTCTCATACCTACATTCAGTTCTCCTTATTATCATAAAAATCTTGAATAGTCTGGTATATTTATTACAATTGGTAAGCAAATATACACTACTTGTGTACCATTATTATTTGTTAATATAATTGTCTCTGATTCACATTAAAGACAACACTTTGTATTGAAGTTGTATGGATTGGCTCGGCGCCTGTGGCTCAATTGGCTAAGGCGCCAGCCAGTACACCGAAGGTGGCGGGTTCAAATCCCCAGCCCAGGCCTGCCAAACAACAATGATGGCTGCAACCCAAAAATGGCCGGGCGTTGTGGCAGGCACCTGTGGTCCCAGCTACTTGGGAGGTGGAGGCAGGAGACTCGCTTGAGCCCAGGAGTTGGAGGTTGCTATGAACTGTGATGACATAGCACTCTACCCAGGGGGACAGCTTGAGGCTCCGTCTCAAAAAAAAAAGAAAATGGTAGAACTTACAATAGTCCTCAGCATGGCCTTTTTCTAAAGCTAGAGGTTTAGTGTGTGTCCTCTTTGTGCCCCGTTCCATCCAGGCTCACAGAAGGAAAGAGCTTAGAGAAGGAAAAGGAACAATGGCAAAGAAAGCAATGACAAAAATCCCAAGTTCCTTTTCAACTATGTTATGAACTCATTGCATGAAATGGTAGTCTGCGTGAAAATAAGCAAAATAGATGTCCCTGAATAGCTACAATAGAACAAAGAGTTTAGAAAGAAATATTAGACCCAGAGCCACAAAAAAAGAATTTATGACTATTGCTACATGTAATTATTACTGTCAAAATTTAGTTGACAGCTTTTCTATTTCATTCTACCCTGAAAAAGGAACTTTAGCAAAAAAAAAAAAAAAAAAAAAAGCTTCACAGCCACCAGCTTGTGAGCTTGTGAAGAGATATTAAGTTCATCAGAAGTCTGAGACAACTACATAATGCGAGCAGCAAGCAGTTCTCTTTCTGCTACAAAAGCACGGCACATTTTCCCACATGGAATATGATCTTTAGAAAGTTGACACCTGACAGCCGATTGGCGTCAACACCACCTTAAAAACAACTGGCAAGAATGTAAAAATTTTAGCCCTATCGTGCATATGTCAATGATAATAACGGGATATTTTTAAGGAAGCACATCTTTGAGAAAAGTCTATTTTTTGATTTATATAACACCAGTTTTTCATTAATTGTGATCAAATCTAAAGCAGATAACATCTGACTCCCATATCACATTCTACTAGTGAAATGCAATTATTTTTCGCTTGTTTTACTAAACCTAACACATTCCAGGTTCAATGATTTTATCCACAATTTATGTTATCGTTTGGCCAGCAAAATGAATCCTACACCTTTGAGATAACTGTTACCACTCTACCTGCTCATATTGTAGTTCCTTATTAGAAGTCAGCTGGTAACAGCCTATCTGTGCTTTTAAGATGAATGTTGCTTAGCATTGCTTAGCATTTTCTGGGAGGATGTTTCATATAATTTAACTTAGAAGTGCTTGTATCTTAGCTTTTCTGAATATTATGATTATATTTCATAAGCATTATCTGTGTTAGGCATGTCTTCAATTAAAAAATCACCCTCAAAAGTGAATGTGTTATATTTTATAGGATGTTAATTTTTCAACCTGCTATGGTGTCACTAATTTTCAATATCTCATTGATAATTTTAAGATAAGTAATGTTCCTCTAACAAAAGTGTCCCTTGATCAACATTTTAGCATCAAATTCAAGATATGATAGCAATACTTTCTATAGTTCTCTTCATTCTCTTCATTTTATACCACTTTGCATTTGCTGTACAGTGCAATACTCAAGTCACTATACAGGGTCTGACAATTAAGTTCGTGAACTTGCCACCATGCCCTATACAAACAACATCTCAGACACTCACAGCTGTGTTTGTGCCAACGTGTAGCAGTGTCCTGCTGAATGGCATTCATTTTTGTTGTGTGATTTTGTGTGCTGTCATAAGAATGTCAGGGTTTGAATTAGAGCAATGAACAAACATTAAATTTCTTGTTAAATGTGTCAAGAGTGGAAGTGAAATCAGGAACATGCTAGTCCAACTGTATGGGGATAACACCATGAAGAAAATGGCAATGTACAAATGGATTAAACATTTTTCTGAGGGGAGAGAAAGTGTTCCCACTGATGAAAAGAGGTCAGGAAATCCAGTAATGAGCATAACTGATGAGAATATTGCAAAAATGTGTCAAATTGTGCATCAAAATCATTGGCTGACTGTGAGAAGCATAGCAGACCCACATCAATAGACAAACAGGAAAATCTTAACTGAAAATCTCGGCATGAGAAAGGTGTGGCTCTTGCATCACAACAATGCACCAACTCACACAGCACTATTTGTGAAGGAGTTTTTAACCAGTAAACAAATAACAGTATTGGAACACTCTCCCTACTCACCCGATCTGTCTTCAATGACTTTTTCCTTTACCCAAAGATAAAGGAAATACTGAAAGGAAGACATTTTGATGATACTCAGGACATCAAGGTAATGACTACAGCTTTAATGGTCTTTCCTGAAAACCAGTTCCCAGATTGCTTTGAAAGGTGAAGTTGGTGCTGTCATCAGCACACAGCTTCCCATAGGGAGTACTTCAAAGGTGACCATAGTGGGACTGAGTGATGAGGTATGTCACTTTTTCTAGGATGAGTTTATGGACTTAATTGCCACACCTTATATGATAATAACAATGAAGCTGATTTCTCATGTTTTCAGTGTCAGTTTATAGATTCAATTAGTTTTGTTTACTTATTTTAGAGTTGTTGGGGGAGAATGTCATCCTAATTTCTTGAGGTGGTGGTTCCAATCACATTGTTTGCTGTTTGCTTCTCCCACTTGGAATAGATTATTTCATTAGTTTTTATGTTCTTGAGTTTTGGGTTCATGCTCAGCAAGGCATTTTCTGTGTGAATCCTTAAGTGCCAAGGTTGAGAATAGGCACCTCCAAAAAAGATTTTGTATCTATTTCTATCAAGTGCTTTAGGGAATGTCATGTTAATTTCTCAGCTTGAAGGTTCCCAGACCTCAGAGTATGAATTCAAATCCCAAACCATGGTTTTATTTTCTAGATACTCTTTATATATTTGCTTTTTTTTCTTTCTAAGCTTCACTACAAATGGAATTTTTTCAAAGCAAACTACTATAAATTCATTTAAAAAGCATGTTAAAATATCTCATGCAAACAAATTTTTAAAATTATAAAACAAAAACTATCAACCCCCTATCTGTCATGACTGGATGACTTCACAGACCACAGAGATTCACATGGGCACCT
>CAUYQV010195322.1:0-14189 GCA_963574575.1 Galagoides demidoff
AGGACTTCTTTCTTTTTTTTTTGAGACGGAGCCTCAAGCTATCCCCCTGGGTAGAGTGCCATGGCATCACAGCTCATAGCAACCTCCAACTCCTGGGCTCAAGTGAGTCTCCTGCCTCAGCCTCCCGCCTCAGCCTCCCAAGTAGCTGGGACGACAGGCGCCCGCCACAATGCCTGGCCATTTTTTGGTTGCAGCCATCATTGTTGTTTGGCAGGCCCGGGCTGGGGATTCAAACCTGCCACCTTAGGTGTACGTGGCTGGTGCCTTAGCCAATTGAGCCACAGGCGCCGAGCCTTCTTTCTTTTTTTTTTTTTGCAGCTTTTGGCCTGGGCTGGGTTTGAACCCGCCAGCTCTGGTATATGGGGCCGGCGCCCTACTCCTTCGAGCCACAGGTGCCACCCTGAATATTATTTTTTTTATTAACTTTTTTTTCTGGTTCTTTGTCTCTCAAATCTACTTTTCTGTCACTAAAAACCCTTTTGGTTCTTAGATTTTTAGATTTCATAAACTAGTAGAATTTTTAAAAAATGCTAAAAAGTGAAGTGGGTTTGGGTAAGGGGGGCATTGTGCACATGCAGAAACAGAGTGGCTGACCTTTAACATGACTCATTATCAGCAACACTGGGTCAAAGCAGTGGTGTGATAATGTAAAACCATGTGACCATATTTAGCTGTATGGGATTAGGTAGCCCCATATTTACTGATAAAGATTTTTAGGATAAATTAAGTTACAAAAAAAAAAAAAGGCCAGGTGTAGAATAATATATAAAAAAAATTAAAAAGATACCTGCTTGTAGGTTACACATAAATGAGTTGAGAAACCAGTAATAATAACCAGTGCTGGCAGAACGGATTGAGAGAAAGGGAGACTTATTGTTCACTGACAGCCCTTATGCTTTTTGAAGTTTGTATCATGTGCACTCAAAAATAAATATAATTTTTAAAGTTACCTTTGTGAAAAATTTGTTCCAGTGTCTTTGTTTTTCACTTTGTCTTGGAACAGTAAAAACTTTGTTCTGAAACTGGGACTGGAGAAAATTGGCTTTTGTGAACATCTATCCAAACCTACTTCCCAATTATCTTTAAATGAGTAAGCGTTCAGGCAGGAGGGCAGCGTCTGGCTTTACCTTAGTCCCCTCCCTCTGAGAAAATGACACATTACGGAAATTATTAGTTCTTACAAGGGGAGTCTCTATTTCCAAGATTGAAGAGGTGATACACCATTTCCAAAGAATCACCTCTCTGCCTCTTCCCTACCCTTGTTTATGTAGATGGAAAGGTTCATACAAGGAAACCAAGCCTCATCGCGCTTTCCTTTCGAGGGTGTTCGTAATGTTACTGTGTGCCAGAATGCCTGCGTTTATTAATATGCACTACACATTGTGTTTATTTCTGTTTCACCAAGGTTTTGCCAGATTATGGCCTGTCTGTGCCTGATAGTGGCTGTGTTTGTGTACGAGCACAGGGTCATCTGATAACAAATTGTCGCATCATGCATTAAATGGGCGTAAGCCAGAAAGTAGTCTGACTCCCAGACCACTTTTAGAAGGTCTGATCAACAAAAGAAAGTTCAAGGTATCTTGGAAGAGGTCATTGATTACAACCATCTTGATCATTCTGGACTTGTTCCTTCCTGCAGAGACACAATTAAAATAATGTTGTACAGTAGGAGTTTTTCATTGTGAGAAGAAGGACACTTTGTAGGAGGTAAATCATTGTAAAATTATCTCCTTTTTGGCTAGAGAAAAACTAATATTTTTAGAAACTGAGAATTGAGCTCTATTACTTGGATTGGTTCCCTGCTGCTGTTTGTCGTGGCTTTCACTGCCACATGTGAGGCCCCACTGGGTCGCTCTCTTCCCATGCCTACATGAGTGCCTCGTAAACTTCTGTTGGCTGCGTGTTTCAAATAAATGGTTACCAGGCAAGAATCTTAACAAAACCTCAAACTTTGGCTTGTAACTTGTACTATATATTTTTTTGTATCGATGTCTAATCTCTCTGATTCATCACTGCTCTAACCAGCTATAAAACTGAATTAGCCTGGAAAACTCTGAAAGAAAGTTTTGTCTGCTATCTAAAGCTCAGGAAAAATGTCACTTTTATAATACTTATTTTGTACTCAAGGGAAAATTCCTCAAATTAAAGGTTGTTATCACTGTTATCATTTTGGCTCAATATTATGGATATAAATCACCTTGTTATAACTCCTTTGAAACTTAAAAGAAATATGTAGAAGCCATGAATTTTCTGTTCTCTCCTGTGAAGTCTGGTAATTTTAGTAATCCACTGCCCTGTGAGATACAAAGCAATGCTGCTTCCTCTGTAGTCTGTTTTTTCTTCCTTTCTTTCAAAATAACTTGCCATCTTTCCAAAATAAACATGAAGGGGAAATACATGAGTGAGTATGTAATCACCTAGATATTTGGAGCGGCATGCCACTAAAAAAATAAAGTAGTCATCAGAAATTTCTTCTGGTTTTACAGAACTTTGTTATGTTCATGTAACATATTTTAAAAGAAACATCTATATTCATATAAAAAGTTTGCCCAAGAGAAAATGAAATAGTTATCTACCTCAGATTTATTTCCTCATGTAAAGGCAATTTAAATTTCAAAGATTATAATTCTGAGTAAACTTCATGAAAATAACTACCTTACAGATTTTTAGAATTATAATGTCATATTCCATTTCTCTCTTCTCTTTATGAAGTCTCATTTTGTGATCTTATCTAATACCTGTATTATTAACTATATACTTCTGTGCCTTAATCATAACATATGTATTTCACATTTGTTTTTAGATACCTTGAATTTAAAGATACTTTTAGGATTTCTTATAATTTTGAAGGGTCTATGATATTTAAAAGACATTTAGAAAACTGGCTTGCTTGAAAGTCTTTATCTGATTCAATGAGTCTGGTGAATAATCTTATTACTTTCAGCTTATGGTTTAAAAAAACACATAACAATGATCACTGTCCTCTCTGTCCTCCTTTCCCCTGATCTCTTGTTTTTCCTCCTCATCCTCTTCTTCATCTAGATCCTTTTCCTCTTCAGCAAATATTTATTTACCATCTTCTCTCTATACCGGGCCAAAAGAATGAGGAGATTTCAGCTACTACCCTTAGATTTCAGAGTGAGAAGCTGACTCAACGGTCAAATCCTGCCCTCATTCTAGACCCTTATTCTAGCCAGAAACAGACCATTTGTAATATAGCACACATTTATTAATAATTCTCCTACTCTTTTGGAGTCTGATAATTTGTAGGAAGCTGAGCAAAACCTCTATGTAAGACAGTTTGCCAAACAATTTAACAGCATAAATGAGATAACAATATTGGCTCCTCTTAAGTCAACTGCTTTTGCCCAGATACATGTTTATAAGGCCTGAAGTTATAACTAATTATAACTCATTCTTAGCCGTTTACTAAAATCACAAGGAGGCTGACTTGCAAGCAGATCTTTGTAACTTCAGGAAGACAAAGTTCTGAGGGTCTATGGGCAAAGCTAAAACATGAAATCGCAAAAAAAACTTCAGTTTAGACTGGTTGCACCTCAAATTTCAAATTATTCTGACAGTAACCCATGGTATTTCTGAGAGTTATTTGTTACAGTTCTACCTGCTTAAACTAGACCCTTCTTTGTCCCCTCCCCCCCAGCGTGGGTTCTGAAGGGAGAACCCTTGAGGTCACCACTTAGCCCCTGGTGGGTGAGTGGATCCAGTTTTGGGATTGGGGACCTTGACCGTGTGAGTGGGGTTAGACTCCTAGGGAATCTCTGTCTGGGAGGGATGGTCCTTCTCACTGTGGGTGTGGGGTTTTGGCTGGGGCTGGAGAAGTCCAGGACCCAGGAATTCCTCCAGCCCTTCCAGAGGCTGCCTGGTTCGTGAGCAAGGGAAGGAAAAGAGCATCACCCCGCATGGCATCTGCGCTGCTGTCCACCCAGGTGTCCTGGGGATGGAGACGGACTGGCCTCTGCTTGCTGTGCTGGGTTTCCTTGCCTGCTCCTTGAGCCACCAAAGCTTGTCCGGCCATTAAGGCTTAGCTGTGGATGATGACTAAAGCTCTTGGAGATAAGAAGGAAAAGTTAAATTGAAATGTGGAGCCACACTTCCTCTGGGCAAGTTGGGGGGCGTTTCTGCCTGCACGTTGGACTGGCATAAGCCAAAATGCCTGGCTTTAATCAGAGGACAGGTTGGCATCACTAAGCTCATTCTTCCCCCCCAAATTGCCACATAGGGAAAGCTCAGTGTTGGAATTGAAGTCCCAGGCCAAAGAGCAGCCTGCCTGAATTCACACTAATAATTCCAGGAGACTTAACTAAATGTTTCACCTCATTTTGACATACTTACAAAAACCAGGATAAGAAGAGTGATTCTGCAGAAGGTTCCCCAAAGGCTCCTTTGCAGGATTGATGAGTCATCTGTAAAGTGCTTGGGACAGAGCCACTCAGAGTCAGTACTACCATAGTCTGTTTCCAGAATCCCAGGCAGTTAACATCACTGGTTCATGTTTGAATGCAAGAACTGAGAGACTTAAATAATGGAGAGGAAGTAAAAGAACCAAGCAGAGAACAGGAAATTTTGGTGAACAATGAAGATAACTTCATATATTTTGCCTCATACAGTGTTTTCTCTCATTCTCAAGTGACTTTGTATACAAGGAAACAGCTATCGAATGGCTGAGTCTAAGGATGCCCTCTGCAGAGTGGGGATTACAGCCAGTAACATCGGACCTCATCCCTCAGTGTTTCTAGGAGAAGGTTCCAGGACCCTGAGGGTACTGCAAGGTGAGAATGTCCAAGTGCCTCATGTAAATGATGTAGCAGCTGCATGTAACCTACACACTTCCTCATCTCTGTAGTGTTCATGCCACCTAGGAACAATGTGAATGCCATTTAAATAGTGTTATCCTGTAATGTCTATTTGTATTATTTTTTATTGTTGTATTCTTCCTTTTTAGGGTAAGTTTTTTTTTTTTTTTTTGAGAAAGTCTCACCCAGGCTAGAGTGCAGTCCTAGCATCACAGCTCACTGCAACCTCATACTCTTGGCTCAAGCTATTCTTCTGCTTCAGCCTCCCTAGTAGCTGGGACTCCAGGCTGACACCACCATAACCAACTAATTTTTCCATTTTTTTTGTAGAGACAGGGTCTTGCTGTTGCTCAGGTTAGTGCCAAACTTCCGGCCTCAAGCACTCCTCCTGCTTTGGCCTCCCAAAGTGCTGGGCTTACAGGCGTGAGCCACTGTGTCTGGCCTTACTGGGTTTTTTGTTCGTTTATTTTTTGAGACAGAGTCTCACCATGTGGTCCTTGGTAGAGTGCTGTGATGTCACAGCTCACAGCAACCTCCACCTCTTGGGATTAAGCGATTCTCCTGCCTCAGCCTCCCAAGTAGCTGAGAGTATAGGCACCTGCCACAATGCCTGGCTAATTTTTCTTTGCAGTTGTCACTGTTGTTTAGCAGGCCCCGGTTGGGCTCAAACCCACCAGCCTTGGTGTATGTGGCCAGCACCCTACCCACTGAGCTAGACACTGCCTGGCCTTAGTGTCTTTTTAAGAAAGATTTTTGACCCATAATTGATTGAGGCCACCAATGCAGAAATGAAGTATATATGGAAAATTTGCTAAGAGGGTAAATTTTAGGATTCTCACTACACAAAATAAAGGTGATGGACATGTTAATTTGTTTGATGGCATTATTTCATTGCACATATGAGGCCTGACAATTAAGTTTATGAACTTGCCATTGTGCTTATATCAGCAGCACTGTACGAACAACTCTGTAAGGTTTCATAAGCTTATATATCAGAGTCTCACAGCTGTGTACGTGTCGGCGTGTGGTGGTGTCCTGCTGAGTGGCATTTGTTATTGTTGCACGTTTTTGTGTGCCGTCTCGAGAATGCCTGAGCTTGATTTAGAGCAATAAGCAAGCAGTCATAAATTTCTTGTTAAACTTGGCAAGAATGGAAGTTAAATTAAGGACATGTTAGTCTAAGTTTATGGGGATAATGCCATGAAGAAAAACACAGCATACAAATGGATTAAGGTTTTTCTGAGAGGAGAGAAGGCATCACTGATGAGGAGCAGTCGGGCAGCCAGTGGCCAGTAAGGAGCTGAACTGATGAAAACAGTGCAAAAATTCGTTGAGTTGTGCATTAGACTCAGCACTGACTGTGAGAAGCTTAGCAGACCGAGTCAAAACTGGTAGAGAAACAGTTAGGAAAATATTATCTGAAAATCTTGGCATGAGAAGGGTGCAGCTCTTGCATCACAACCATGCACCAGCTCACACGGCACTGTCTGAGAGGGAGCTCTCAGCCAGTAAACAAATAACTGTATTGGAACACCCTCCCTACTCACTTGAGTTGGCCCCCAGTGACTTTTTTCTTTACCTGAAGATAAAGGAAATATTGAAAGGTTGAAAGGAAGGCACTTTGATGACATTCAGGATATCAAGGGCAGTACAACAATAGCTGTGGTGGTCATTCCAGAGCAAGAGTTCCAAAACTGCTTTGAAAGGTGGACCAGGCACTGGCATGAGTGCCCAGCTCCTCAGGGGAGCACTTCTACGGTAACCGTGGGGATACTCACAAGGAGGTGTGGAGCACACTTTTTCTGGGATGAGTTTGTGAACTTAATTGTCAGACGCGTTGATAATCAAAACATCATGTTGTTTACCTTAATTATATACTATGAAAAATAAATTAGAAAATAAGTATACAGCTATTGTATGAGAGCTTGGAAGAGCACTAACATTTGCCAGACACTGCCCTAACCTCAAGGCAGCTTTACCTAATTAAATCCTTGGAATTCTTAAAGCCTCATTTTACATATTTATTATTTCACTAAAAAAAAGTATTTGAATGGCTTACTTAAATTCATAACATAAAATTATATGAAAAAAAAAACTAAAAAATAAAGGCCAAGGGATAAAATCTCCGAGTAGTGAGGTAAATGTAGCAGGATGCTGCATGACGCCTCCTTAGGAGAAGAGAATTCCCAAGTTCCGAGAAGCACATTCTCCAGGATGTCCTGCCGGGAGAAAGTGAGGTGGAATTCCTGTCTCTCTGGGTTCTGGGGCCATTTCCATGGCTTGGCCAGTTTAAATGGGGTGGAGGGAAGGGAGAAAGAGAATACAGGCAAGGTGAAAACTCAGGCAGGAACGGTGGTGAGAAGAGGAAAGGTAAGTGGTAGGAGAGAGGGAAGGGGCAGGGGGCAGGTAACGGGAGGGCCGCTCAGCCCTCTGGCTGTCGTGGGGGGCTACTGTGTCGCTCAGGTGAGGGTGGGGGTGGCTCTCGAAGTCTTGGGCAGTCTCTGCCAGAGTCCTGCTGTGTGCCCCAACCCTGTGCACTCACAGCGTAGCGATCAGCCCCAAACAGTGCTGGGTACAGTACTGGACAAGGGCATCCTGGGCCTCTTTGAAAATAGTACTTTGAGACACAGGGGCAAAAAGATTGTATTACTGTTTCCAAAGCACACATATATCTCAAAGGCAGCCGCTCATTGTGCTCCGGGAGAGACTGGATTCTAGGCTGCAGGTACCTCTGCTGATCACTTTCTGTGTGCCTGGTAAGGCCAGCCATTCCTGGTGGTTCTGCATCTGATTCGACCAATCATGGACCAGAAATGTTTTTAAAAATTAATAAAAAAAAAAAACCACAACAATTAAAAATAATACAATAAAACACCCAATACATTCTAACGATTAACCTAGCATTTACATTGTATCACGTAGTGTAAGTGAGGGGGAGGAAGTGTGTAGGTTATAAGCAAACGTTACATTATTTTATACTGGGGACTTGAACACCCAGGGATTTGGGTGTGGGGGTCCTGGAACAACCTCCCCCCCTAGATACTGAGGAGCTACCATACTGGCAGCTGGGATGTGGGAGTAAAAATAGTATTTAAGGCACAGTTTGGTGGAGAAATGCTCAGTTTGGTGGAGGCGGACAGACACGGAACTCACAGTGAAGCGCAGTGGAGGGAATGCTCTTTGGGGATGCGCTTCTGTCCCTGTGCTTTGGGGGGGCCTGGAATGGTGCATCCTGCCCTGCCTGGGGCATGAACCGAGGCTTCAGGCAACACACTTGTCTGATGGGGGGCAGGCATGGATAGGGAGGAAGGCAGGGGACAGAGTTGCTGGCTGAGATGGAGATGGGCAAACACGGTGGCCCCAAAGGGACCGTGAGGTCAGTCTGCCAAGCTCTAGGTCAACAGATGGGGAGGAGAGAAGTGAGGAGGAAGAGAGGTGGGTAATGAGGTTGGAAGGCAGGTTTTAGCCAGATTGTTAACGATCTTCTAGGTTGATTTCTTAAACTCTGCTTGCTCTGAACATGACCTTGGCTTGATGGCAGTGTATGTTTACCTCCTGTAGGCAGGATGGACCAGGTTGAGGTTTGAGAGCAGCCTGGCATGATCTCCACCCTGCAGCCCCTTCAGCAGTCATATGGAAGATGGTTGCAGGGTCAGAGGGCTCTGGGAGGGCCTGGCTGACTGTGCCAAGAGCAGGGGCTCCCGGGGAAGGAGGGCATGGTGATGGAGGTGCATGGACTTCAGGCATCCTTGTCAGGATTTGGATCTGGGCTGATGCCCCCTGTGACAAGATTGGGAGACCGACCAGACAGTGACCACATGCATTTCTGCTAAATGGAGGGGGAATTTAAGTTTATCATAGGACGGAAACCATTTCCCAAGACTCCAATTCTGTTTTAAAATTATCTGACATGGCTTGTTTCCTACAGTACCAAACTGTGTCGACATCAACATGCCAGCACCAGGAGAGGCTGTTACTTACCAGCTGTAAGCGAACAAGTCATCCACTTCCTGAACCTCCAGTTTCTTGTCTATAAAATGTAGATAATATCTAGTCCCACAGAGCTGGGAATTTGACTTACCTGAGTGATCAAGTCCTGGTTCAAGTTTAGGGCTCCCAACCTAACAGTGCCTCCTGAGGGCGGTAGAGAGAGACATTGTCCAGTGGGGGCTATGCCGCCTTCTCCACCTCCCCTCCCTCTTTCTCTCTTCCTTCTCTTCCTCTCCTCCCCCTTCATCTTCTTCTACTACTTCTTTTCCATAGCTAGATTCTGCAACTTGGGGAAACTGGATGTTTGTTTTCTTGTAAATAAGGAGACAAGTAAGCCATTTCTGGACTTTTATCTGTGGGTCCAGAATATTTAAGTTTTAAGATTTGGAGTCACTCTTAAACTGTCCTTTGATCTCAGTTGGGCTAAGTGTTTTGATTCACTATCTGCTCATTAATTTTAGGTCATCAAGGTTTGTTATTTGGGCAGTGACGATGGCCTACACAGCAGAGAGGGCTTCTGTCTGAGCACACACATAGGGAGCTGCCAGGCCCAGGGCCGGGCTCTGTCTGCTTCCCCAAATCTTTCTGCCTCCCTGGACTCTGGCCTCCCTCCCAGGCTTCTGTCCATCAGGAGCCCAGGGCTCCCACAGCTCTCATTCTACACTCTGAGATCACAGTGAGGCAGGCTGGCTCCCTAGGGGCTCTTTGGGCCTCCATGAGCTTCTGGATCAAAGCACCCAAAGCCACATCATCTGTTTTTTTGTGTGCATGACACAGTTTTACTCTGTCATCAGGGCTAGAGTACCATGGCATCAGCCTAGCTCAAAGCAATCTCAAATTCCTGGGTTCAAGTGATACTCCTGCCTCAGTCTCCCAAGTAGTTGAGACTACAAGTGCCTGACCCAACACCTGGCTAGTTTTTCTACTTTTTTTGAGACAGAGTCTCAAGCTGTTGCCCTGGGTAGAGTGCTGTGGCATTGTAGTTCACAGTAACCTCCAATTCTTGGGCTCAAGCGATCCTCTTGCCTCAGTTTTTCTATTTTTAGTAGAGACAGGGGTTTCACGTTTTGCTCAGGCTTGTCTCAAATCCATGAGCTCAAGCAATCCACTCACCTCGGCCTCCCAAGTGCTGGGATTATCGGTGTGAGCCACTGTGCCTGGCCTCCTTTTTCTATTTGTAGTGGAGCTGGGGGTCTTGCTCTTGCTCACACTGGTCTCAAACCTTGGAGCTCAAGTAATCCACCTGCCTTGGCTGTGTGCTAGGATTACAGGTGTGAGCCACTGTGCTTGGCTCACATCATCACTTAAATATCCCTTTGTGTGGCTCTCTCCTTGACTAGATCTCAAAGCAGGGCTCCTGTTCTAGTCGTGGCTTTATTCTCTCCCTGGCACAAAGCAACCTTTGAGCAACTGAAGGGAGAGGGGTGTGTGTGTGTGTGTTAGGGGTGTAGGTGGAGCTGAGACTACTGCTGTCTTCTAGAAGACACTTCGGACCACGTGGAACAAGGGTTACTTGTTAGAGGAGACCTTGGGGGAAGGGGGCTGTCACAGCATCCGGCATAGGATAGGAGGATGAGCTGTGAAGTCTCTGGTCTTTCCAGGCTCATCTTCCATGTTTTTCCTAGTAAAACTTTGGTGCAGGTATTCCATCTTGGGAACCGAGCACTTTCAAGGCAGAAAGAGCACTGTGCTGTAACAGGTGCACCGTGAAGAAATGCTTACAGCTGGCTGGGTAGGGGCTGGAGCCCTCCCTGATTTTCTGTGGTATCAGTGCAGGGGGCCACAGTGTGTCCATCCCCTGCCCTGTGATGGAGACTGAGCAGGCATCCCCCTTTTGTTGGCTTGTCTCAGAAACAGGAGAAAGGGGGACGTCATGTCACATGACTAGCCTGGGCGATGTCACTCCTCCTGGGAACGGCTTTATCTCTGTCTTATCTTTGTCGCTTCTAGCACGTAGGCTTTGTAAATAAACGGAGGTTTCAACTTCCCTGCTTTGTTAGAGAGCGCTGTCCTCCCGGCCTGGAGCCACTTGGCCTTTCTGTCAAAGACACTTGTTTATGTGTTGTCTAGAAGCTGCCAGCCGCCTGGACAGGGAGGTCAGTCTGCCGGGTGGGTATCTGTAGGTAGGCCACAGTTTATCTTGTCTCATTTTCTGATATTTTGGCCTGATAGGAATTCAGTTTTTAAAACTAAGTTAATAGTACAAGCCAAATTCCCACAGAGAGATGCTAATTGCTTCCAGTCTTCTGGTAAACTAAGTTTCCCATTCCTCTTTGAGTGATCTTCTAAACCATGCCCTATAATTAGGATGTAAATTAGGTGTTGTCTACCTCAGACTAGAGCCGGCTACCAGACAAACAAAAGGGGCTGCCAGGCTGATCAGGGTGTCCTCAGCAAACAGAAACAAACAAAATGCCTTCTCCTTTTTTTATTGTGATGAAATGCACATAACACAAAAATTCACCATTTCAAAGTATACTGCTCAGTGGCACTTAGGAAGTTCACCATCACCCCTATCTAGCTCCGGAAAGTTTTCATCACGTTCTGCTTTTTGAAAGCTAAGATTTTGTCTGCCTAGTAAAGACATCAAAACAGTATCACTCAACCGTGATAGCAACCACTAGTTCATAAAACATTTACATTATTTATTGATCATCCACAAGAATCTAACATTTGATTGAATTATTTGGTATGGACCGTTATGAAAACATTTAAAAAATATATATATCTATACAAGCTGTAGATAAGGGTAGATAGATAAATATTTAAGAAGTTATAGAGAAGTGCTTATGTGGATAAAGTATATTTGAAATGTTAGTGAAAAGATGGGCAGATTAAAAATTTTTTTAACATGGGCAGATTTTCATAATTGTAATAAAGTTTCAGAAATATTCCTTAATTGGGGAGGAAGGTAAACATTTGATATGTATAATATTTTGAATAAATACATTTTATTGTTTTTATGTTCACAGAGCAACTCTACCAATAGAAAAAAGAAAGGTCAGAATGTGTTTGATTATTTTACTTAATAAACATAAAGGCATAGATAGGGAGATACAGATATGTAGCAATATTCCTTATCATTAGCACGTAAGTAGAAGATAAAAATCACCAGTGATAGTAATTGCACAGCAATATTTATATGTGATGATTTTCTAGAAGCTCATCATGGTTATTTGAGCAGGGACTACATTTTTCTTGGATTACTTTTTTAAAGTTCACTAGCAAATATCGTCACAGGAAATGCAAAGTTAAATTTCCTCAAATCATGACAAATTCCATGATCTCCGACTCCTGAGCTCATGCAATCCTCCCGCCTTCCCCTCCCAGACTGCTAGGGTTACAGGCGTGAGCCACTGCACCTGGCCCTGTGTTTAATTTTTTTTTTTTTTTTTTTTTTTGACAGAGCCTTAAGCTGTCACCCTGGGTAGAGTGCTATGGATGGGTTCACAGCTCACAGCAACCTCCAACTCCTGGGCTCAAGCGATTCTCTTGCTTCAGCTTCCCAAGTAGCTGGGATTACAGGCACCTGCCACAACACCCAGCTATTTTTTGGTTGCAGCCGTCATTGTTGTTTGGCGGGCCCAGGCTGGATTCGAACTCACCAGCTCAGGTGTATGTGGGTGGCACCTTAGCCACCTGAGCCACAGGTGTTGAGCCTGTGTTTAATTTTTTGATGAATTCCCATATTGTTTTCCAAAAAGGCTGTACCATTTTGCATTCCCACCAGCAAGGTGGTGAGGTTTCCAATTTCTCCCATCATTACCACTTTTGGCAAATCTTTCCACTTCTAAGTGTCTCAGGATACACAAGTGATGGCTGCTGAGGGAGGCTTCTGCGTCACCACCATTTGTTAACATGCGAGATGTCAAGATAACTATCAAAGAAACAGCACGGGATCCATATGTTATGACGGCTCCAAGCCCAGCTCTATAACTGAATCACACGTCCTTGAATTCTGCCTGGCACCTGCTAGCTGTGTAGTCCCAAGGGAATGTGGTGGCTTTCCTCAACTTCAGTCTCCTTACACATAAAACGAGGACCACAATACCTAGTGTGTAGAGTTGTTAAGGAGCTTAAATGAGATAACCATTGGGAAATGCTTACACAGCTCTGCCCGTATAGAACTTAGCAAATGGCAACTATTTTCAAGAGAGTTTTTTCTTAATAAGGTGATTATTTAAGAATGCCATCTTTTGTTAGCTCAGTTATGTTCCTTCATTCTACAAATGTATCCATAGAGAGAAACCTCAAACATTTAATTTTGATGTGATCTGGAAAATTAGAATATGATGTAAGATTAGAGTAGGTCCTGGAAGCCAGAAGTTCAGATTCTCAAAACAGGAAAGGTAGCACTTTGGGGGAGTTGGATGGAGGCATGGTGCTCAACAACAACGATTTGGAAGCCACCAACCTGCGATGCTCTCGGAGAAGAACCTGGAATTAGATGGCACAAAAGTTTGTGCAGGCAAGATAGGAGGCAACCTGACCCCAGGAAAGACACTTAACAGTAAGTTCAGTTTTTGTAGGTTAGAATTCAGTAGAGAACTGACTTCACATGGAAAAATGGAGGCATTAAGTAAATAAATAAATAAATAAATAAAATTAAAAAAGAAAAAAAGAAAAAAGAAAAATGGAGGCAACAGTTACCTGAATTACATTTATAAGTAGTAAATTATAGATCAGACAAAATTTTCAATGCCCAATGTAAATTTGGCTTCCTTGCCCCTGTTGTCCTTTGGTTTGCCATAAGGGTGTAGTATTTTTCTTTAATGTAGGATTTGATCATACTTGGATTTTTTTTTTTTTTTTGAGAAAGAGTCTCACTATGTCACCCTGGGTAGAGCGCTGTGGTGTCACAGCTCATAGCAACCTCAAACTCTTGGGCTTAAGTGATTCTCTTGCCTCAGCCTCCCAAGTAGCTGGGACCCACAACCCCTGGCTATTTTTTATTTGTTGTTGTTGTTGTCATTGTTGTTTTTAGCAGGCCCAGGCCAGGTTTGGTGCATGTGGTTGGCCCCCTAACCACTGAGCTTCTGGCACCAAGCCATACATATGAATTTGGAATATAAGTAAAACAAAATTCTATTTTATGAATTAGGTCATATTATGAAAAATGGCTATGATATACTAGTAGAAATTTTCTTAAAAACCTTTTCAAGTGGCTCGGCACCTGTGGCTCAATCGGCTAAGGTGCCAGCCACGTACACCTAGGGTGGCGGGTTCGAATCCCCAGCCCACACCCGCCAAACAACAATGATGGCTGCAACCAAAAAATGGCCGGGCGTTGTGGTGGGCGCCTATGGTCCCAGCTACTTGGGAGGCAGAGGCAGGAGACTCGCTTGAGCCCAGGAGTTGGAGGTTGCTATGAGCTGTGATGCCATG
>CAUYQV010195326.1:0-12535 GCA_963574575.1 Galagoides demidoff
GGGACCACAGGCACCCGCCACAACACCTGGCCATTTTTTGGTTGCAGCCATCATTGTTGTTTGGCGGGCCCGGGCTGGGGATTTGAACCCGCCACCTTAGGTGTACATGGCTGGCGCCTTAGCCGATTGAGCCACAGGCGCCCAGCCCTAGTTTCTCTATTTTTAATAGAGATGAGGTCTCACTCTTGCTCAGGCTGGTCTTGAACTCTTGAGCCCAAGTAATCCACTTGCCTCTGCCTCCCAGAGTGCTACGATTACAGGTGTCCACCTCGCCTGCTTTAGAGTCATTTCTAAACCTCAGATGCATGGGTTCTAGTAAGTCCGCTCCCTGCCACCTGGTAGCTTGTGTGACTTCGGACAGGATGCTTTGCCCCCTGTTTCTGTTTCCTCCTTGGTAAGTGTAAAAGGTGGTGAGGATTTACTGAGATGATATGCGTCAAGGGCCTGTCACAGAGAAACCACATGGTGAGTTTTGCTGGTGATTTTGTTGGTTCCTCACATCTGTCTCAGCATCCCCCCTGGTTCCAGTTCTGTTTTTCTTGTTGTTGTTGTTTTTGAGACATGGTCTTGCTCTGTCCTTGTGGGTAGAGTGTAGTGGTGTCATCCTAGCTCACTGCAACCTCAAACTTCTAGCCCTAAGGGATCCTCCTGCCTCACCCTTTTGAGTAGCTGGGACTACTGGTGCATGCCACCACACCCAGCTAGCTTTTCTGTTTTTAGGAGAGTCAGAGCAGTGGGGTGGGGCTATCTTGCTCTTGCTCAGGCTGGTCTTGAACTCCTGGCCTCCAGCAATTCTACCACCTTGGCTTCCCAGAGTACTAGGATTACAGGCATGAGCTTACCACTCCTGGCCCCAGTTCTGTTTTTAAAACCCAACTGTCCATTTCTATCTGATATCACTCTGACATGTCAAACTCACAAAGTCCTCCCCTGCCACCAGCTCTTCCTTCTGACTTCTCTGTTTCTGTTCCTGCCTCACCATCCTCCTACTCAGTCTGGAAATCTCAGTGTCACCTTTGACTACTGACTCTCCCTTATACCCCCCAATCCAAAGACTTTCCAGTTTTCCTTCAGGCTTATGTCTGAGGCATCACCTGACCCTCTTTCCTTTCTGTATCCACCAGCTCCTCCCTCTGCAGCAGCAGCCTGTTTGGAGGGCTTCTCTGCCTCTCTGCCTTCCTGCATGTGTCCACATCTGATGTTTAATAAGGTGTGGTCCCAGGGTGGCCCACATGGGGCCTGTGAGGGGTGGCAGGGCCAGTCTCAGCATCTCTTGGGTGAGGTATGCAGGTGGTGGTAGTGGCCTTTTCCTGTGACCTTGGGAGGTCCTCACCCCTACCCCATTACAGCTCACCCTGCTTGGTGCTTCTTGCTCAGGCCCTTGCAACAGTCTCTCAACTCAAAAATTGTTTCTTGGGTTCTTGAGGGATGCAAGTGATTTCTGATTGAAATTTTGTAGTGACTTCCCCTTGTCCAGTGAGCAGAACCCTGGTTCTTCCTCTTACCCATGGCCTACTGTCTGGCCCTACTGTGTGATTCAGCTTTCTCTCCTCATGCCCAAAACCAGGATTATCAGCTTCACGTGTCCTAAGGCTCTGCTGCCTGACCTACGCTCTCCCAGTTCTCTGCCCGGAAAGCTTTCCTTTCCCCTCTCAAATTCTAGCCTATTCTCCCAGCTTCTCTTCTCACTCTCATAGCTTAACGACAGGTCATCTCTCCCCTCTCAGAAATTCTGTGGGTCTGTCTACCACTTGAGGAATGGGTGGTCGGTCACATGTGGCCCTACTTGAAGGTCATGTCCCTTCTTTGGAGAGTGAAGGGGGAAGGAAAAGAACATTTAACCAGAAGCCGCAGTGCTGACCAGCCTGTCTCCATCTGGTGTTTACTGAATGAATCAACAAATAAACAGATGGAGGACCAGAGCCGCCAGAGTGAGATGCCTGGGTATAAAGACACCTGGCCAGGCACTGTTAGGTGCTTTATGTGAATTGCCTTGTTCTGTCCTCCAGGCATCTCTAGGATTTCCTTGTGAAACTGACACTCATAGAGGTTGGTGACTCACCCAAGGTCACCTAGAATGTAGGTTAAGGGTAACCTAGAAGCACAGTAAAAGTCAATGAACAGGGGCGGTGCCTGTGGCTCAAAGGAGTAGGGTTCCAGCCCCATATACCAGAGGTGGTGGGTTCGAACCTGACCCTGGCCAAAAACTGCAAAGAAAAAAAAAAAAGTCAATGAACAATTTAGAACAGAGCAGCAAACGTGTCAGAGGGAATCACCCTCTGTCCTGCCAGAGATGTTAGTTCTGTGGGTTACTTTACATTACTTGTAAAGAGAGAAGAAATGTAGAAAATATCCCAAGATGTTTAGATCCTCTCAGAAACAGAGATGTCAATTTTATTAAAGTTGTATTAACTCTGGACAACCAATTAAAAGATATCACCTTGAAGGAGCAAGATAAAACTTGCCCCACAGATTAAAAAAAAAAAAAAAAAACACCCACAGTTAAAACTCTAATCTCCAAAGTCCAGGGATCTTGGAAGAACTTTTACATCTACAACAGCAAGGACAGGACACAGGACAGGGCGGGTACCACTGTCTCCTCCCGGGGCGGCCACCCTCTGTAAGGCATCTTTCCTTTGGCAGCTGCACAAACAGCCTTCCCCTCTCCAGAGTCCTTTCAGTAACAGCTGCTAAGTAGGAGAGTTCTGTAATTTCAAAGCGACCCACAGGAATCCCTTTTGTTGGAAATGCCTGAGAGAATTGGGGCCTGAAGAAAACTATTTATTTATTTTTCACAAATGGAACATGAGACACGCAGCATTCCCTCTACATTTGGTGATCAGAACAACTGATCTTGAAGAAGGGGGCAGGAGAGTAGCCCTTGCTAGTGGCAGCAGTGGTGATGCTCTAAAAGCACCCAGCTGTGGAGAGGTCAGGCCTGAGTCCATCATTGCCCAGCTTTAGCATTTCCTAGCTCTGCTTTCTGGTAATTTCCCTCTATATTTCCAAGCCTTGGTTTGCCATCTTTGAACTTGAATGATATCTCCCTTAAAGAACTGCAGGGAGAATTTGTGACAATGTTTAGAAAATGCCTGGGCATGGTGTAGGCACCAATATGGTAGTGATTATTCTTTTCCTGTAACTCAGAATTCTCTACTCTTCTGCAAATTGGAATTATGTTGCCACATTCTAGACCAGTTATATCAGCATCTCTAGTAATAGGGCCCAGGGGGCTGGGGGATCAGCATTTTCCAAAGCTCCCCATGACTCCATTGTGGAGCTAAAGTGGAGAACCACTGCCCTACCCCATGACATTGTGACTTATGATAAGAAATATATGTTTCAGTGCTCATCCCTGGTTCCTGACACAAAGCTCCTAAACCCTTGGAATTTCCTGGGTGATTGGAGGGTTTTATTCTAATAAGGCAACTCTTGGGGGGCCCCTGGCTGGGGGCTGATCACCAAAAAGACCAAGCCATGATCAGAAGCTTAGAACCTTCAGCTGTATTCCCCATTCTCTGGGAAGGGAAGACGGGCTGGAGACTGAGTTAATAATATGTGATGAAGCCTCCATAGAAACCCCTGCATTATGGTGTTTGGAGAGCTTCCAGCTTGCAGAACACGTAGAGGTGCTGTGGGGAGGATGGTGTGCCAAAAGAGGGCATGGAAGACCTGCACCCCTTCTCCGGTACCTGCCCTGCACATCTCTTCCAGCTGGCTGCTCGTCTATGTCCTTTAAAATATTCTTTGTGGCCGGGTACAGTGACTTACACTTGTAATCCTACCACTCTGGGAGGCCAAGGTGGGAGGATTGCTTGAACTGAGGAGTTCGAGGCCAGCCTGAGTAAGAGTAAGACCCTTGTCTCTACTAGAAATAGGAAAAGTAGCAGGACATGTTGGTGGGTACCTGTAGTCCCAGCTACGTGGGAAGCTGAGGTAGGAGGATCACTTGAACTTAGGAGTTTGAGGTTGCTGTGAGCTGGGCTGATGCCTTGGCACTCTAGCCTAAGCAATGGAGTGACAGTGTCTCAAAAAAAAAAAATTCTTTGTAATAAATCAGCAATAGTAAGAAAATTGGTTTCCTGGGATCTGTGAGGCTGCTGTAGAAAATGATTAAACCCAAGATGAGGGTTGTGAGAACCTGTGGTTTGTAGCCACGTCAGACAGAAGCTGTGTGTCACCTGGGAAACAACTACTTGACATTGGCATTTAAAGCAGGGGGTGGTCTGTGGGACTGATCCCTTAATCTGTGGGGTCTCTAATAACTGGTTAGTGAGAATGGAGCTGAATTGTAGGACACCCAGCTAATGTCAGAGAACTGGTTCATGTGCGAAAAACCCCACGCTCTGATCACAAAAGTGTTCTGTGTTGAGAGAGTATAGAAAAGAAACATGGTCCTTTTTTTTTTTCATATATGCTATCCTAAAAACAAAATCTTTCCATGATCGTATTTCAAGTGGAGCCTCACTCTCTCCTTTACTTACTTATGTTTTTTTTTCCACTTTTTAATTAGAGAGAATTTCAAGCACACACAAGGCAGACAGAGAAACATGATGAACCCCATATAACCATGATCAGTATGGCAACCAGCAGCATCTGGGCAGCCCGGCCCCTCCCATGCTCCTCCTCCCCACCCTCCAGCGTTTCAAAGCAAACCGCCTCTCAAATCTTTTCATACATGAACATCTCAACATGCTCTTTTCTAAATGATATAACCTTTTCTTTTTACTAAAACCACAATACCATTGTCACAACTAATTTTTTTTTTTTTTGAGACGGAGCCTCAAGCTATCCCCCTGGGTAGAGTGCCATGGCATCACAGCTTATAGCAACCTCCAACTCTTGGGCTCAAGTGAGTCTCCTGCCTCCGCCTCCCAAGTAGTTGGGACCACAGGCGCCTGCCACAACACCCGGCCATTTTTTGGTTGCAGCCATCATTGTTGTTTGGTGGGTCCGGGCTGGGGATTCGAACCTGCCGCCTTAGGTGTACGTGGCTGGCGCCTTAGCCGATTGAGCCACAGGCGCCGAGCCGTCACAACTAAATTTTTAAAAATTTCCTTGATGTCATCAAATATCCAGGGTTCCCATTTTCAATTGTCTCATAATGTTCCGATTTGTTTTAAGTTTGTTTCTTTGAATTAGGACCCAAATAAGATCCATACATTATACTTGGTTAGTATGTACTTTAAGACTCTTTAATGTTTTGTCTTCCTGGCAATTTATTTGTTGATGACATCAGTCTATTTTCTGGCAGAATTTTCCTAGGGTCTGAATTTTGCTGGTTGTATCCCCATGGTATAGTTTAACGTGTTCTATCCTCTGATTTTCTTGTTATATAAATTGGTAGTTGCTTCTGATGACTCAGGTTCAGCTGTTTTGGCAAGAGAGTTTCACAGGTGGTGGTATGTTCTCCTCCTTCTTCTCTCCTTTTTTATTTTTATTTATTTATTTATTTTTGAGACAGAGCCTCAAGCTGTCGCCCTAGGTAGAGTGCAGTGGCATCACAGCTCACAGCAACCTCTAACTCCTGGGTTCAAGTGAGTCTCCTGCCTCTGCCTCCCAAATAGCTGGGACTACAGGCACCCACCACAACGCCGGGCTATTTTTCGCTTCCAGCCGTCATTGTTGTTTGGTGGGCCCAGGCTGGATTCAAACCCACCAGCTCAGGTGTATGTGGCTGGCGCCTTAGCTGCTTGAGCCACATCACCGAGCCTTCTCTCCTTTTTTAAAGAGATGAGTTTTGCTATGCTATTTCGTTGCCCAGGCTAGTCTTGAATTCCTGGGTTCAAGCAATCCTCCTGCCTCAATCTCTCAAGTTGCTGGGATTACAGCTATGAGCCCCCCCCCCCCCACCCAGCTCATCTTTCTTTTTCTTTTTCTTTTTTTTTTTTTATTTGAGACAGTCTCAAGCTGTTGCCCTGGGTAGAAAGCTGTGGCATCACAGCTCACAGCAACTTCAAACTCTTGGGCTTAAGCAATTCTTTTGCCTCAGCCTCCTAAGTAGCTGGGACTACAGGTGCCCGCCATAACGCCCGGCTATTTTTTTTCTTGTTGTTGCAGTTGTCATTGTTGTTTAGCTTCCCCGGGCCAGGTTTGAACCTGCCAGCCTTAGTGTATATGGCCGGTGCCCTACCCACTGAGCTATGGGCGCTTCCAAGCTCATCTTTCTTCTTGGTGCTCAAGACCTGGACACATTGGCTAATTAGGGCTGGAAAATGGTTCAGCCTTTCATTAGAGCACTTATTCCTGTTTGTTTAAGTGTATAATTCAGTGATTTTTAGTAAATTTACTGAGTTGTGCAGTTGTTGCCATAGAACATTTCTATCACTCCAGTGAGATCTAATGCCATTTTTAGTTAATTCCCAGCCCCTGGCAACCACTAATTTGCTGTCTGTCGCTATTGATTTGCTTTTTCTGGACATGTCATGACAGTGGAGGCACTATATATGGGCTTACGGGAGAATTAGTTCTTAACCCTCGTTTGCATCTGAGTCATGGGGATGGGAGGGGGTGGCTCTTTCCAAACATGGTTGCCTGGGAACCACCCCCCAGAGATTCTGATTCAATTAGTCTAGAATAGGCCCGAGCATCAGACAGTTTGAGAAGCTCCCCAGATGGTTCTAACTGCAGCCACATTGAAAGCCTTGCTTTGTCAAATTCTTCCGAAAGGAGTGGTTTACGACCGCTGCCTCCACTTCCCCACCTCCCATGCACTCCTTGCCAGTGATAATGTGGCTTCTGCCCTCACCACAGGGCACTGAAACTGCTGTAGTGAAGACCTCCCAGTCACTAAGTCCGTTTTCAGTCTTGCTTCCACTTGCTTCTGCTCACCCTCCACCTCCTGAAACCATCTTCCCCTTCCCAGACACCCACTCCTGGTGCTGCTTCTCTCTGTGATGGCCACGCTTTTGTCCTTTCATTACTGACATTTCAGAGCCATCCCCTTCTTCCTCCCTGCCCACGGTGATCGCATCCCCTGCCACGCTCAGTCACTGCCATGCGCAGTCACCATCTGCATGTGTTGGCAGCCCCCAAATCTCTACTGCTCACTCAGCATCTCTCCCCAACTCCACAACTGTTCTCCTACCCCGCCTCTGGACAGTACTACTGACATTCCTGCTGGACTCTCAATCTTAACCTCTGCAACACCAACCTGATTCTTTCCCCAGCTCTGCTGCTGATAAGCTATATCTCCAGAGCACAATTTGGGAAACTCTTTGAGGTTCAGTTTCTGTACATGTGAAGCAGAAACAATCCCTTATGCTGAGTTCCAGATGAGAGGACATACAAGTGGCTGAAGCTGGCACATCACAGCACTTAGAGCAGTCCCCGCCTGCTGTGCCCTCCTGCACCCTGACCTGCTCCTCTCTCAGAACAACCTCTGTCAGCTCTCAGCAACCCAGGACAGAGATCCAGGCTTCCACATCTCATTGGCTGCTAATCCTGGTAGATTCTCCCTAAGAAACATCTCTCACATTTGCCCATAATGAACCACTGAAGTTTGAGTCTTCATCCCTATTTTTTCAGTTGTATTTTTTAGGGACAAAGTCTCCCTTGGTTGCCCAGGCTGGAGTGGAGTGGAGCCATCATAGCTCGCTGGACTCAAGCGATCCTCCTGCCTCAGCCTTCTAAGTACCTGGGACTACAGGCCTGAGCCACCATACCCAGCTAATATTTTAATTTGTGTAGAGACAGTTTCTCTCTCTTGCTCTGTCTGGTCTTGAACTCCCTCCTGAGGATCTTCAAGTGGTCCTCCTGCCTTAGCCTCCCAAGGCACTCCTTACTACAGGAGTAAGCCATCACTCCCAGCCCTTCTCCCTTTTTGACTGGCCAATTACCTTGGCCTCCTTTTGCCATTTGGTGGCTATAGTGATCCTTATTATTGTTATTATTATTATTTTTTAGACAGTCTCACTATGTCGTCCTCAGTAAAGTGCTGTTGCGTCACAGCTCACAGCAACCTCAAACTCTTGGGCTTAAGTGATTCTCTTGCCTCAGCCTCCCAAGTGGCTGGAACTACAGGTGCCCACCACAATGCCCGGCTATTTTTTTTGTTGCAGTTGTCATTATTGTTTCGCCCAGGTCGCCTTAGAGTATGTGGCTGGCACCCTAACTACTGATCTGTGGGCACTGAGCCTATGGTGACCCTTTGGGAACAAAATTATAATCATATCATACCCGTTACAATTCTATGATGGCCCCTGGGATTTGGCCAAATCACTCAGCTAAGTAGTTTAGTTTTTTCCTCCTCCGGCCTCCCTTCCCTCCATTTCTCCTGTGAATCCTATGCTTACCCCCCCACCACACACACATATACCCATAGTTTGCTTTTGAGCCCTGCACACCTTCTTTGTCAGCCCCAATATCCTGCCCCTACCTCACACTTCTGCCTGACAAGCATCACTCATCCTCCCTCAGGGACACTTAGTCATTTCTTCTTCCATGCACCTACCACATTTGGGAAATGCTTTAGTAATTTCTTTAGCAAACATGCCTATCCTGTGCCAGACAATGTTCCTAAGGGTTTTGCAAAATACAAACTCTTTTATTTTCATAACAACCCTATAAGGTCATTGTTACTATTCCTGTTGCAGATGAGGAACCTAAGGCCGCTGAGAGGTTTAGTCCCTGGTCAATAATCACATAGCAAAAAGTGGCATGGCCAGTGTTGGAACCCAGGAGTGCAGCCCTAGAGTTTGGGCTTGGATTGACTCTGCTACATGTCTTCTTTAAGGGGATAAGTATCATTGATCATACACTATTAAGCTAAACAATATAAAATTGCCAATATTTGGCTGTTTTGATCTGTAAAAGCAGACAATTTGTATGATTCGTTGTGCTAGACACTTGGGATACAGTCAATGGACAGATAGTCTTTGACCTTTGAGAGGGAACAACTGTAGAGTATGACAGTTGGGGGAAGAACAGGGAACTGAGAAAGCCTAGGACCTAATTTGTGGGGAGGGTCTGTGAAGGACCCTGCTGAGGATGTTTAAGAGAAGACTCAAAAGAGCAAAAGTTTGGGAAAGAGGGTAACAGGGTGAGGGAAGGAGATTCCAGGCAAAGGCACAACTCTGGAACAGTGTAGGCTACAGGCTGAAGCAGCTGGCACAGAGCAGGTGATTAATAAGGATTTGTTGTCTATGGCCTTATCACCCTGGATCTGCCTGAGCTTGTCTGATCTTGGAAGCTAAGCAGGATCAGGCCTGGTTAGTACATGAAAGGGAGACTGCCTGAAATAATGGGTGCTATAGGCTTAAATAGAAAAAGAAAAAGAATTTGATGAAAATGGAAAGAACTCAAGAGAGCTGGAACTAATGCCATGAATGTAGAGTTTTCGGCAGGAAAGTTACCAAAGAAAACCAGAGTTAGACAGTTACTGCAGTGAAAACACTTTATTTGAGATTATTTCAGTAGGATAGAACTAGATTCAATTCTGAATACAAGGACAAGTGAGGATTACAGCCAAGGAGCAAGGTAGGGGGCAGTAGTTAGAAAATAACTAAGAAAAAATGTCAAGAGCAAGGAGGATTCTGGCTAAACCAGTCTAACTGGAGTCGTGTTGAAGGCAGGCCAGGGGATCAGATGCCACCTCGGAGAAGGTGGAGGATGAGGAACTAGATCATATATCCAGGGTGGTCAGATACGGCGGATGGGGGATTCTGGCTAAACTGACTTGGCAGGATTCCTGCTAAAGTTGGACAATGCAGAGGTGAACATGGAAGCCCAAAGTCTAGGTGAAAAATAGTTCAGGGGCACCTGAGTAGAATTTTGTCCAGGAGAGAATCCTTGAGTGAACTACTCAAATTTACTTTTTCATTGTTTTATTTTAAGGACAAATTTAATGAAGTTAAGGCAGTAAAATTCATACTTTTTTTGTGTGCAGTTCTGAGGGGTGACATATGCATCAGTTACATAGACCCCACCCCGGAAGTTGCATCACTTCCAAAAAGCTCCCTTGTGCTGCCCCCCCTGGTGGCCATCCCTGCCTTTTCAGGAGGCAGTGTGGGAATGGAATCCTGCAGATAGTAGCCCTTTGAATCTGTCTCCTTTTGCTTAGAATAATGCATTTGAGACCTGTCCCTACTGTTGTGTATATCAATAGTTGGTTCCTTTTTTATTGCTGAGTAGAATTCTATTGTATAGCTGCATCATAGTTTGTTCATCTAATACTTAACAGTTGGCAGATTCAAATTCAATTTAAAAAGAAATCACTGCACCTAGTTTGGATGCAGTGAGGTGAGGTGGGGGTAGGGTCTGCATCGCTGCTGCTTGCTCACAGGCTTTTTCCCTAGCTGGGTGTGAGTGACAGAGACAGGCACCATGTCTGGTCGTTATTCTCAGTAGCTAGCCTGGACGCAGCTGGCTCTCCTTGGAGGAATGGAGCCATTTGGGAAGCAGATGTAGGAGAGAATATGGGGATGGAGGACCTGGTGTAGTCACTGTAGACTGGGGCTCAGGAGAAATGGAATGAGGGGCTGGAGGTTGGGACTTTGTCCTTAGGTAAGGAGGGTCAGACAAGAGACAGTCTACTTCTGAGAGCAGAGCGTGCAAGAATATCTGGCCTTAAGTTTAACTTGGAGCAAAGTGTGCGTGTGTGTGTGCATGCCCACCAAACCCAATACCTACCCTCAAGGCGGAAGGCAAATTCACAGCTGTCAGGTGCATATCAGTTTGCAGTTCTTCCCCTGGCAGAAAGGTGACGACGTTGCACTGTGTCTGTTTCCGCCTCTGTGGTCATCCGGCTGGACAGTCACAAAGGGCTGTTAGCTGGCCAGGCCTGATAGCTCACACCTGTTATCCTAGCACTCCCGGAGGCCAAGGCGGGTGGATTGCTTGAGCTCATGAGTTTCGAGACCAGCCTGAGCAAGAGCAAGACCCCATCTCTAAAAATAGCCTGGTGTTATGGCGGGTGCCTGTAGTCCTAGCTACTTGGGAGGCTGAGGCAAGAGAATCGTTTGAACCCAGGAGTTTGAGGTTGCTGTAAGCTGTGACACCAAGGCACTCTACCGAGGGTGACAAAGTGAGATTCTGTCTCAAAAACCAACCAAACAAACAACAAAAGCCCCACAGGACTGTCAGTTGCTGCACCCTGAGCCTGAGGACCTCAGACCTCAGAAACCACCATATCCAATAACGCTATTTTACAGGCAAAGGACTTTCACAGAACAGATTCTCAGACCGTTTTCCCAAGCTCTTCCCAAGCTTTGCTGAAGCTTCAGGCTTGCGCTGGAGCTCAGGGTGGAGAGCAAAGGCTGAAGGGCAGACAGAGCCATAACCATGGACAGCTGCCCTGTGCCTCTGCTGCCAGTCTGCTGTGTGCCGATTCGCCTTTCCTCTGTGGTCCTCAGTCTCACATTTAAAAAGTCTGGGAGGCCCAGGTGGGTGGATTGCCTGAGCTCATAGTTTCGAGACCAGCCTGAGTCAGAGTGAGATCTTGCCTCTAAAGAATAGCCAGTAGTGGTGGTGCCTGTAGCTCAGTGGGTAGGGCGCTGGCCACATACACCAAAGTTGGTGGGTTTGAACCCAGCCAGGGCCTGCTAAACAACAATGACAACTACAACAACAACAACAACAAAATAGCTGGGCGTTGTGGCAGGTGCCTATCTATAGTCCCAGCTACTTGGGAGGCTGAGGCAAGAGAATCACTTAAGCCCAAGAGTTGGAGGTTGCTGTAAGCTATGATGCCGTGGCACTGTATCAAGGGCCACAAAGTGAGACTCTGTTTCAAAAATAAATAAATAAAAAGTAAAAAGCTGAATTTCCGACTTTAAAATAGGTACTTTGCGCTGTAGAGAAGACTGGGATGAAAAAGACACATGAGCTCACGTTCTGCTGGTGGAGCTCCAGCTGGTGCGCAACTGACCCTTCCAGGCAAAGCAGACCCTGGTGGGTGCAGGCACCCTTGAGGCTGTGTGCACAGGATGGTAGTATGTGCGGTTGAAATGTCGAAATACTTCTGGATGATAAATAACTGTTGACTAAACACTAGATTTGCCAGATAAGACACAGAACACCTAGTTATGTTTGAATTTCAGATAAACAACAGGTAATTTTTAAGTATAAGCATTAACTAAATATCACCTTGAACATATTTGTACTAAAAATTATTTGATGTTTAAGGGCCAGATGTGGTGACTCACGCCTGTAGTCCTAACACTTGGAGAGGCTGAAGAGAAAGGATTGCTTGAGGCCAAGCATTTGAGACCAACACGAGCAAGAGTGAGACCCCTCCCCCATAAAACTTGGTCTCAAAACAAAACAAAACCCCCAAAATAAAATAAAAATTATTTGATCTTGGCTTGGCACCTGTAGCACAGTGGCTTTAGCACCAGCCATATACATGGAGACTAGTGGGTTTGAACCCAGCCTGGACCAGCTAAACAACAATAACAACTACAACAAAAAATAGCTGAGCACTGTGGCAGGCGCCTGTAGTCCCAGCTACTTGGGAGGCTGAGGCAAGAGAATTGCTTCAGCCCAGGAGTCTGAGGTCGCTGTGAGCTGTGACACCATGACACTCTACTGAGGGCAA